>PVLD010002792.1:115668-156855 GCA_004027595.1 Dinomys branickii
TACAAAAACATATTAACAAACAGACACCAATTAGCATAAAAAATAGTACAATCACAACTGATCTACAGACAAGGTGACATGATCTCAACAGTGGTTATTGCTTTATCCATTGATATCTTCGAAGTGTAAATATATGAACCCATATACAGACATGCAAAATTGGTCAGACAATTAATCCTCTCAACAACAGAAAAACACATGGTTTTTTTTTTTGTTGTTGTTGTTGTTTGCCTGTTTTGTTTTCTGTCTTTGGATTTTTGGTCACGTAACATTGTCCACACTTTCTGACATATTCCTCAGAGCAGATCTACCACCCCATCTGCATGGAAGAGATGATGTTTTTCATATATATTTATACACTTCTTACTTCCAAATGTGATGCATCAACTGGTGCAGCTTACAGCAAAATCACAAGGGGAAACAATAAAATACATATAGGCCAAGAAATAAACATGGTGGTAAAATAATTAATGAAGATCCAGATTAAGGAAAAATACTGAAACTAAGTATAGAGATTCACCCTGAGCTCCCCAGCAACCTAGGTAAAGGAAACATGATCAACGAGAATATTCTTTGTCTAGAGAAAAGAGTAACTTCCTCTTGCACCTGAATGTTGGGAAGAATTTAGTGGCATAATGGACAATATAACTGAATGGCATAATAGATATATAATTTAAATCTTTGGACAACAAACAAAGAAATCCACAGAGCTGCTTCTTATAACAAGCTTCCAAAAGAGCTGAGGACATAACAAGAGCTGCTTCTGGAGAATCTAATAATGAAGGGTGGGTGGCTCCCTCAGAGAGGCTCCGCTAGGCTTTTGACAGGAGATCAACAGTAGACAATTCAAAATTGCCATTACTATCCAGTTCTACTCAGATTGCTGGTTTAAAAATAAAAGATCTGATGTATAGATGATGAGGACATTTTATTGTGGAAATAAAAGGACTTGTACGAAATATTTATTTTACTGGGATATCACTTTACCTTTATACAGCAGTGGGTCAAATGAACATTTTCAAAGAGATCAAGAATAATTCTCCCCAAACAATTCACAAATTCTTGGTGGAACCATCAGACTTCTGCATTCTATAGCATAAAAATGACAGTCTTAAACTGTCTTCTCAAGGATAAAATGTCTGCTTTAACCACAGGAGGTCCTTTGCACATCTCCTGCAAAATGTACAACTTGAAGATCAACCGTACCCCAAGGATTAAAAAGATAAATCCAGAATTGAGACCCTTAGGGACTAAATATATTAATCAGGTGAGAAGATTATTTTGATATTGTCCATCTGCACATGAAAGCATACCTGCCAAAGCTTGTTATTTGGTTTCAAGACAACTAATATTTACAGTTTTTTCTGACACAAACTGGCCAATACGTTGCACTGCTTGTCAAAGACAGTTCTGCATCCACATAGGAAGGCATGTCATCAACACATGAGAGGGGCATGGCTCACTGTGGCTAGGTCATTGAAAAACAACCAATTTGTTCAGTTATAAAATTAAAAGCAGGGCACTTGGGATCCGGCCCTGTTTTATGACATTTAAAATAGACATTTGATCTATCAAAAAGAAGGCCTTTCCTATCCATGTTAATTTGTGCCATACTGGCCAGCAGTAATGGTTCTGGAGGAGAATTATAATCCTTAAATCTAAGTTGAGATCATACACTTAGGCCTTTTTATGGATTCAATGACCAATGATAAATCAATAAGTTTCATGAAAAGTCTTAAAACGCTTCTGACTGACAGATTGCATTTTATCTTCAGATATATATGTTGCATGCTGATTTCTTAACACTCTTCCAATTGTCCGAAATCTATTTTCCTGATCCATCCTGATGCCTCCCCTCATATACTCTCTTGTATTGTAGTTCTTTTTGCATGTATCTAATTGCCTGAATTAGCTTTCAGCTTTATTGGCTTCTCTGAAGTTTTAAGCAGTGATTCTGTAATTCTACAAAAATACACACTCTAATTTTACTAAGCAAAAGAATGAGTGCATGGTAGATGATTGAATGGATGGATTAAGATTTCTTCCTTTGGTTATGATCAAATATGAAGTTCCTAACTAAGTAACCTGTAGACACAGAAGAAAACCATGAAAATCCAAAGAACCAGATGAATGTGAGGTTCCCTTTATTTCATTTTTTTAGGTTGTCTTGATTTTCTGATTAAGGAAATTTGGACTCACATCACTTGAGAGCTTTGCAGGATATATTGTCGAAAATAAATAGGCACCATTAGCACTTGCTATGGAAATAAAGACATTGTCACATTGGCCACTTCATTGTAATGGTCTGGTTGTATTTTTCTTGTATTCTTTTACTGGAGAAACATGCAAAGAACCCTCTACCAATCTGAATAATGAGAGCTGTAAGTTCTTTAATTTCCTCATTCTTGTCTAGCTCCCATGTGTGTACCAAGGCTTTGTACTGGGCCACCAAAAGGCTTTCATTGATTGACAGAACATTTGTATCTAAGTGCAGTATTTACATGTAAGGTATTTTTGTACCAGACAACCAAGTCAATGATTCCTTGGATTTTTCACATCATAGCAGGCATGAAGGAGTGATATCATACCTGAACTAAAAGGAAGATGATGCTCATTTTGCCCTGCTGTATGTCCCGCCATCACAGACTTTCATGGGGGCTGAGGAGGCCCAACCTCAGCCATATACTCTGGAGTCCCATAGAACTAAGTTCAGAAGCTGTAGTCTGTGGCTTACAAAATAGAATCTTAGAGTAGAAAATGGTCATCAGGTCAGTTTTCATGCCCAGAAATTACATTTAATCACTCTAAGAAATATCCAAGATAGTGGTTGTTTATCCTATGTTTTAATATTTGTAGATATTTAATTATATTGTCTCCACTCAGAAGCCAGTCCGAGGTTGGAATCCTGTTCATGTACAACAGTCCTTACTCTTGCTCTCTGCTCTCTTTGATCAGTTCCTTTATCTTCTCATGAATGAAAGTCAATGTTCACATAGGAATTACCTTTAAAGCCTTAAGTAAGTCCTCTGTTGGTCTCTTCTCATGTAAATAAGACAGATCATTTCTATCCTCTTTCTTAGGACCAATTTCCTATCTCTTCAATATTTAATTTTTATTTTATTTTTGTCTCTCTAATTTCAGTAAGATTTCTCCAAGTGTTATTTTTAAAATACAAATACAAAAATTTGACAAATTTTGCCCTAAAAATCTGCCATTGCTATATATACATACATGGACTTCCTCAATGGTCACTGGAGTCCACTTTCATTTTATGTATTTTTCTAAGTAAAATCAGCCAATATCATTTATATTTTATCTTTGATAGATGAGATAATAATGTGAACAAGGGACTCAAGTAACAAAATTACCTGTACTAATATTGATCACAGCTGCTATTGAGTTAGTAGTGCTTAACGAGGGTTATCTCACTTGATTCTCCTAACAACCTAACGGATAGATGCATTAGTATTCCTGCTTCTAGAGAAGGAATCTTCAGCTAAGGGATATTTGCTAACTTGAAGGAATCTTCAGCTCAGGGACATTTGCTAACTTGTTCAAGGTCAGTCTGTATTCAAACATATTAACTCTCCAAGCACTTTCATTTACCATCTCCAAGAACAGTAGTTTAGAATAATGACTTGCACTGTGTACATCATTCTGGTTCTTTCTGTAGTTACCATGGTGTATATGGCAGTTTTCTTTAAAAGAGATGACCTTCATCTCCAAATTTTATTATTTCTCAAAAATTAAGCAAAACTTCAAAAAGAATTAATGCTTCTCAATATGCTTCTATACATATTTTCATAATACATTATGATCATTTTGCTTGTAGAAAAAACTTTATAAGGCAAATAGGTACATGGCATTTATTATGTGGCCAAATATACATCAAGGTGCTTTGTAAATATGAACTCATATAAGCCTACAAATTAGATACTGCTTTAAAATGGGGACACAGAAGAACAGAAAAATTAAATAATTTTCTAAAGATATAACAAATAGTATGGATTTAGCACTGGTGTTGAACCTAGGCATCAGAGACTAAGGATATAACCACGATGCAATTTTCTATTACTTGCTGAGCAATGAAAAAAATATATATGTATGCATTTTAATTCTATTAAGTTTAAAACCATAAATATGTAGGAAGATAATATGTGCATAGAGATTCATGTTCAAAAAATTTTCACTAAAGGGAAAATAAGCTCTTATCGAGAGATGGATTTATTCATTGAAATAAGCCAAAAAACTGTAGTCAAACACACATGAACACAAATTCCAATGTTTCTAGTGCAATAATATAACGAGGAGTCACCAAAACTTCTCCCTTAGTTTAATATACGTGAAGTTACAAGTAGATCCAAAAATCTGATGTGCTGACTCTAACTTCAAGCTAGAGAGCTGAGATAGAGCTAAAGTCCTCCAAATTATCTTGGACTTCCTACCCTTGAGGAAAACTGAGACCTTGACAACATCTCAGTCTTGAATGCACCTAAGTGTCATTCTACCTCTGCTTTCATCACGAGAGGGTATTATTCAGCTATGTCACACCTGACCTTTTTTTTTTTTTTGTCTTTTTGAGACAGTCTCACTATGCAGTTAGGCTGGTCTCAAACTTGCAACAATCCTCCTGCCTCAGTCTCCCAAGTACTGGGATTACAGGTGTGCACCACCATGCCTGGCAATGCCTATCATTTTAATGGCAGCAACAGCGATTATTTTATATTTTCAAATATTGCTCATTGTATGTCTCATTAAAAGACTTTTCACTTTAAACAGGGAATTTTATTGTATGCACCCACACGTGGTCAAATTTAAATAATGTAATTTGGAAGATATTTCAGAGTTCCCTTGCCTCTAATTTCCCTGTAAGAGGCCTGGGATATTTTAAACTTTGTTGAAATCAACACATATTTCAATTCAGGAAAGGAAGAAAAGAATATCCTTTCTCACAGTGTACACTGGTTGTGTGCAACTGCACCTAAAACAAGATACTAATAGCCAGGTATTTAGCAGAATTTTAAAAAATACATACATTATATAGCAATATAGACATCACTTAGGCAAATGGTAAAAACTTCCGGCCAGATTTCTACAAAAAGAAAAAGAAAGAAAGAGGTTTGATGTGCTCTGGACATACACAATAATCACAGAAAAATAAGAAAGAAAGAAAAGAACTCTGGGTACCAGAGTCACAGGGCCTCATTTGGAATCCCAGCTCTGTGCCTGGTGTCTGATGTCTTTAGGCAAAGTACTGCTCCTTTCAGAGCTTTGGGTTCCCCAGTTAAATAGTGGGATGCAAATAATTTACAAGCTTGATTTGAATATGAGAGGTAATACCCAAATTTGCCCAGTTCCTGGCCTTTTATAAATACATACATAAAAATAGTTCTCTTTATTACAAAGATCTATGTTCTTGTTTACAATTTTGATATGAGAAATTAACAAAGAGAAAAAGTGAAATACTTGTGACATCATCAACATGGCAAAAATAAGGCTCTGACCCCATTCCAGGGCTCAAAAGCTAGATGCTTTCTTGTGACATGCCTAGTGCTGGGTGACTAACATATGCCTATCCAGTATTCCACATTTAATAACGAGGGGCCAAACGGTTTGTTCTGTCACCATCATTTATTATGAGATATTTTATTTGAAACAAAACAAAACAAAAAAATGGCAATTACCATATAGGCTTCCATGATAGAGACAAACTTATCCAAGATAGAAACATCTTGCCTAGGATTAGAACTGTACAAAGTACCATAGACAGCACACAGAGTTTCTGTGCACTTTCCCAGATGTAGCAAACTGTGATAAATTATATCTCTACAAAGAAACCACTCTTATTCAAAGCAAGTTTGGAAACAATATTTCAGGAGTCTAACTCTTCTTTAATCATATACTTTGATGGAAGAATGTTCTTACGCACATCAGCTCAGCTCAATTCCTTCCAGAAGGACTGACATCTTAAACTGCACTAAACAATGAATCACCTTGTCAAATAAAGTGCAAAATGGAAAACCTGTTACCAAACTCATCTGATATAATGACATTTACAACAACATGTTTGAGGTGATAAACCGACAATAATAATTATATTTCCTATAGACTTTGATTGTACTTTGAAAGTTTGATGCAATCATACCTTCTTCCTTCAAGAAAATTTTACACCCCGACATTTAATTTCTGAAACTTCAAACCTCCTAGGAACATGCAAATCACAGTTGGCATTAAAAGGAGCGCTCTCGGCTCCCTCGCTGGGGCCTGCGGTAATGGTGATGGCGATGATGAGGGCGTGAACAGGAGCTGGGCGCAGGAGACGTTTCCTGTAATTCAAGGTTGATGGACGCATTTCAGTGGAGAAGTGACAAATAGCGCACTTTTCTCTCCTGCGTAACAACGAGATTTTGCTGGTGAATTCTCTTGAGGAGAGAAAAGAATCAAGGTCACTCAAATGCTAGGTTGTTGCCACGGGCTAGAGCTTTTGCACATAGTAGGCACTTAATTATTATTAAATACATGACCATTTCTGGGAATTTCAACATAACATTCTGAGCATTCAAAAGACTGTGTATTCCTCTCAAGGTGAGTTTTAATTACACTCCCAGGGATTCTGTAATGTGAGGCTGTAAGCTCAAGGCTCTGGGCCTTGCAAAAGGTCCTGGTTTCCCTGTAACGCTGTAATTCTGCCCAAAGAACAGGTTGCCTCAGGCTCCTGGGCAATGGCCTCCCTTTCCTCTGGATGGCCAAGCCCTGAATTGTCCCCTAAATCCTAAATTCTCACTGCTACAGGAGTTGTGTTCAAAGGCCTGTGGTTTCATGCTCACTAGCATGCTTCTAATTTTCTTCTTGTTAGTAGCTCAGGCTGGAAGTTCACTAGAGAAAAACATTAAAATATTTGACTAAAATGATATTGGAGATACTGTCTGTAGGTGTCAATTACCAATGCCCTCTACATCTGAGAATTCTGCCACAGAATGAAGCACAGGTACATCCTCTTTCCAGTACATTTGTCAGTATAAATCTATCTACGGCTCTGTTGGGCGGAAGTGAGGTTTGGGCTGGTTGTGCAGTTGCAGGGTTGCAGCTGAGGTCGCTGCAGTGGGCCTGGAACTATGTTCTGACTTTGTAAATTAGAGAAGCCAGTGGGCACTCCCAGTGTTCTACCACAGCAGTGTCTGAATCCAGTACAAATTGAATCATTGTTCTGATAAGGTGTAATTGAAAAGTAAACCTTTCTTCAGAGATGTCAAAAACAAACAAATCCAAGTCTGGATCTCACTCCTCTCAGTCAAGATCCGCATCAAGATCTTGCTCTCATTCATTTTCAAAGTCAGGATCCCACAGCCGATCTGTCTCTTGATCAAGGAAGCACAGGCTGAGCTGTAGGTCTCATTCCAGATCGTATTCTCAAGCCCGTAACAGAGAATATAATCACCCCAGGGTGTATCAGAATCGAGGTTTCTGAGGTCACAACGAGGCTATCAGAGGGCCTATTATTTCTGTGGGTGCAACAGAGTTTTCTATCCATGAGGCCAGTATAACCGTGAAGGCTATGGTAAGTACCACTCTAGTTGGCAGAACTATCTGCAAGCATACAGTTCTCACTGGGGCCATTCTCGATCCCAGTCCCCAAAGAGAAGGTCTTCACCAAGGTCCAGGAGCCATTCTAGAAACTCTGATAGGTCATCTTCTGACAGGTCAAGGTGCTTCTCAATCTCTCATTCCTCCTCCAACCACTGCTGAGTTGAATCTTCTAAGCACAAACCTTCAAAGGAGAAAAGTCCTCTTCCAAGGAAAGCTGGCCTTCTGAAGCTGCTGGGGATAACCCAAGAGATGAGGCCAAGGATCAGACATTCTCTGGAGTCTCCTCTCGAGATACAAAAGCATCTGAGAGCTCGAAGCCACAGCCAGGTGCTACTACTACAGCACTGGTTCTGCAACATGGGCCTCAGCAGTTTCTGACCTGAGTCCCCAGGAATGAAGCTAGCTCTCCAGAGTCCTCTGCAGTCTGTGGGGGTGAGGTGGTGGTCACCCTGCCCCGGCCCTGTGCCAAAACCTAGTGCTCCACTTTTCAACACATCCCAGATGGGCTCATCTCTGCTGAGTGGTGCTGGGTACCAGTCTGGGAGCCACCAAAGTCAGTTCGACAATGGCTCTGGGTGTTTGAGTTCATCCAGAAAACGCCCTAAGGGTAAGAGTCCACCAGCACAGGCTCCAGTTCATCTCAGGAGGCTGAGAGTGCTGCTTCAGGAAGAGCAGCCTATACCAAAAGCTATCTACAAGAGCGGGAGTCAGAGAAAGGGAAAGATAAGGAGCAGAAACAGACAAATTCTGATAAAGAGAAAGTGAAGGAGAAAGAGAGCTTCTCTGATGAGGATGCAAGAGTGAAACGGGATTCATTTGCTTCCAAGACTGATACTGAGAAGGCCTTTCTGGGCAGCCAGTCACTCAGAAGGTACAAGCTCCGTGATGACAGTGAGAAGATGGCAGACTTCCACGCAAGGAGACGGATGACCAAGATAAGGACAAAACTCAAGGAAGGAAGGAATCTGAGTTTGACGATGAACCCAAATTTATGTTGAAAGTCATAGCTGGTACAAGTAAAAACCAGGAGGAAGAGAAGTCAGGCAAGCGGGCGGGCCTGATGTATGCAGGGAAGGAAAGCAGAAGAGTCGGACGAGAAGCCTTTCACAGAGATCCAAAACGGAAGAGCGAAGAGTGGCCAAGAGGCAAGAGGAGCCAGAGTGGTGCCCGGGGTCTGTGCCTGAGAATTTCCAGGAGACTGCTTACGAGGCGGCCCAGAGGGGAGCTCATCACCTCCCTTCAGGGAGGCCTCTGAGGGCCATGGAAAGCTGGGAGCCAAAGGGGACTTTTCCTCAGGCAAAATCTTCATTTTCCATTATTCCTGAGGCCCGGGTCAACTTACAGATGGACTCATTCCATGAGGATCTCACACGACCCGGGTCTTATTGACTCAGGAACGTAGGCTTTGCCAGGATCTAGTTAATAGCAACAAAAAGGAGCAGGAGTTTTGTTCCATTTTCCAGCACAAGCAGTCAGCTGAGTCTCAGCATAGCCCTTGGGCATTGTTTGCTCAGCATATAGAGACCATTGCTCTCCATGTGAAAAAGCATCACTTTGGGTCCTCTGGCACGAGCATCTTACTAAACACTCAGAGAGAAGAGCTGAATGGGAGGCAGCCAAAAACAGGCAAAGCCCAGAGATATACATGAGGGTGGACATTTCCCCCAGCACATTCAGAAAACATGGTTTGGCTCATGACGAAATGAAAAGTCCTTCGGAAGCTGGCTGCAAGGCTGAGGGAAAATACAAAGATGGACCTGTTGATCTTCGCCTTGGTAATGAATGTCATAAAAACATAAGGAGAGAGATCTTAAGCGAGGTAAATCAAGAGAATCAGTGGATTCCTGAGACTCAAACCATTCAAGGGAAAGGTCAACTGAGAAAACAGAGAAAACATAAAGGATCAAAGAAGCAGAAGCAGCGTCAGAGAAGGGGAGACAGGTCCAGGTCCTCCTCCTCCTCCTCGCAGTCATCTCACCATTACAAAGTGAAGAGCATCCTGTAGAGAGAGGAGAGAGAGCAGAGAGCACTGTGGGCTTTGGCAGTCAAGACAGGGGACCAAAGACTTCCTGAGTTCAAGTGAAAGAGGAGGACATGGAGCTTGGGGAAACTTTTCATTTCTAGCCAGAGGGAGAGGTTGAGGCAGAAGCAACTACTCCGGTAACAATAACAGTAATGATTTTCAAACCAAACCAGGAAGAGGGATGGGATCCAGAGTATACACCCAAAAGCAAGAAGCATTACTTGCATTATGACCAAGAAGGTGAAGCCCGTGATAAGTGGCGTGAGCTGAGGCCAGGGCCAAGGAGCCCTCCCCCCAGGGTCCGGACTGGGTCATGGTCCAGAAATCCAGCACCAGCCCGAAATGGGCCCACAACAGGTTCAGTGGGAAGGAAGAGATTGAAGATGATCAGAGTGGGACAGAGAACCGAGAAGGACAATTTACAGCCCACCACTGAGTAGGGGCCCCTCTTGATGGGAGCCCGTGCCCAGGGGGGAGAGGCACTGGGAAGATGGCTGGTGAGGAGCTGAGCGAAGGAGCCTCAAGAACCTCCACCCACCACCAGCAGCCATGCACAATCCTACTGCAAGGGAAAGTGTCCCTGGTGTTGTGTCCCACTGGCTCTTTCGTCCTGACCTGATTTTAAAAGGCCCCTTTTTTTCTTTCCTTTTCTTAGGCATATGTAATAATAGCAGAAAGATTTAATTTGGGCAAGTTTGATTCTTAGAAAGTAAAGCATGTGAATAAACATTGAAGGGCTCACCTAAAAAAATCTATTTAGGACCCAAAATTCAAAGACTAAGAGAACCTTAAAAACTGAGTCACCTATAAGAATGGTAATTATATTTCTAGACATAACTGAGAAGCCAACTGTTTCTGGGGCTCTAAAGAACACAAAACTGTACATTTTGTACTGTCTAGGAAGTTGCAATCTTACATACATTGGGGGAGTTTTTACACACACACTTTGTCTTGTACTATTCCTCAGATCTTGTGGACCTATACAATACAGATAACAAAATATTGTGCTCCAGATCTAAACTATAAACATGTGTATTAAGTTACTCATCTTGTACTTTGCCCACAGCTGCACCAACTATTACAATACAAATCCCTAGTGGTTTGTATGTTGGTCTTCTAAGGCTAATAACCTGTTTTCCAAAACAACACCACCCAAAAAATTCATATATGATCAGCTATCATATAATCTCTATCTTCTTTTTTTTTTTTTTTTCCGGGACCTGGGATCGAACTCAGGGCCCTAGTGCTTAGCGGCAAGCACTTAGCCCACTGAGCTGTACCTCCAGCCCTATCTTCTTTTTAATATCAAAAAGCAGGTCAACATAGTGTTCAAAGGGAGGGGAGATGTCTAGAGCACTTTGACCCTGTCCAACCTAGACATCATATTTATTAAATGAGGAAAAATGGAAATCTTAAAATATGGGATATGAAAGATTGTTTTCAATATAGCTCTCAAAAGAAAATGGTCCTACCCATAAATAGGCAAATCAGGGTGCTAGGAAATTTTAGACCATAACAGAGGAAGCAACGGTGACAGTTACGGTCACTTTCACTCAGGAGGAACTTCACATAGACTGTCTCCAGTACAGGCACTATCTCTAAGCCTGGCCTTGGAGGACGTCTATCAGGAAACCCATCCCATAGACAAAGACAGGTCACTTTCTTGGTGTCAAACAGTGGTGAGAAGGCTGAGCCCTTATTTGAAATCAAGTGCATCTCTTCCAAAGCCCAGTTTCCTTGCCCTGCACCATCCTGATGGTCATCTGAAGTTCATCAAACGAGAAGGGGGTCATGGCAGTGGGTAGGGAAAGCGTAACATGCTAAGGGCCTTTCAAAATCGTTACAGGAGTGATAGTTAACGGATGGTGTCCGCTTGAGTGAGAGACAGCCCACTAATTGGATCAGCACAGTCCTGAGTGTGGCTGAAGGGATCTACTGAAGTCACAAAACCCGCTTGGGTGTGAGCGGCACCAACCTGCAAGTCCGCAGCCTGAACGGAATATAAGGGAAATGAAGGAGGCGGGCTCAGTTCTGTTTCTTCGGAAAGCTCCAATCTTCACCCTCGCCTTGGATGTTGCCTCATGGTTTCCAGCACAGATTCTTCGGCCTCCTGACACGGACTCACATGGGACAGCACAGTGAGCTCCAGGCCATCGGCCTCGGATTGCACCCTTCAAGTTACCTCACTCGGTGCTTTTGTCCGCTTCCGCACCTGTCTGCAGGCAGCCACTGCACGCTACCTGGTAAATCCTTGTATATTTATGTATTTTATATTAAATCCCTTTCTCTAGTGAGTGCTGACGGATATAACAGGCGATGAAGGTTTGATTATAAGAAGGCCAGCTTGAAGAAGACACTGTGATTTTGTTGATTCTAAAAAATGAAACTTTTCTACATGACTGCATATAACTCCAGCAAATTTCTTAAATTTTCATTTGACCCATAATATAGGATAACACTTGCCCATTCTTTGAAAACAATAGGATCTGATTGGTGACTACATGCTGAAAGGGTTTTCTTCCCTCAACTCAACACTTCATCATTATCTGTAAAATCACTGAGAGTGGAAAAATGATAGACTCTGTCTTCTGCAAGATATTGCTGTATTCAGATGGTTTTTGTCTCTTTCTCAAGAAATCAGGCAAGAAAACTTAGCTAATTGGAAGGTCTTTGAAGCCCACATAAGGAATTTCAGTGACAAGGACACATCAGGGTCCACATTCTAATCAATGGCTTTAAGATCAAGGAAATCAAGGCGTTGTCTTCCTATGGGCAGTGTCCACAGGAACAAGAAGTGCGTGTAGCTGGCCAACATCACACTCTTACAGCTGGGGCTAATGTCTGTATTAATTTAGTTTTTTGCTGGAATTGCTGTTTAAATTTTTCTTTTAAATGAATCACTGCTTTACAAAATGAAAAATCCATAAAATATAACAAGGACTCCACGACAATTAGTGCCGTATGCTCTTTTGAAATCCTCCTTTGGAAACTGAATTTTTCATGGTTCAGATACTGTTCCAACAATTAATTTGAAAATTTGCCATATTTTTCTGAATCAGTGCTCTTCATTCTTCCCCAGAGTGAAAGGTGAGAAGCTGCAAACCACTTAGCTTTCTAGCACCCAGGTTGAAACCACAAGTTAAACGACAGCAATGCTTATCATATTTCTGTGTCTCTTAGAGCCAGTGAAGCTCCACACAGAGCCCCTCAGTGGACTCTGCCCTCAGAGCTCAGCCACTGAGAGGAGACCATGAGCATCATTTGTCATGTGGTCAGATCTGGGAAAACTATTTGCAGGGTATTTGAAGGTACGATACTTCTCAATGTCATAGCTACTAATTTAATCTATCATAGTTCAAACTTAGTCAATCGTTAGTTTAACCAGCATTTTGGGGGAACCTATTATGCATTAGGTTAGAAGCAAAATACTGAAGATAGCCAAGTTTCTCCAGCCAGAACTCTGGAAGTCAACCCTGGTTAATGATGTTTCATCTCCCATGTTTAACCTTTAGCTAATCCTAGTGTTTCTATCTGCAACAAAAAGCTCTGTTATTTTCCATTTCTTTTGCAATAGTTCAAGCTCCCATCATTTCTGCCTATGTCACAATAGTATTTACCCACCACCCATGTACTCGTCCACTCAGACTTCACTCAGTACTTCTAGCCTTCCAAAGTGTTCAGTTTGTTCTTTATTCTATGATCTTTTCCAGGCACCTGTGTCTTCACCTGGCTATCCCTACGTAAGCCTTTCTACTATCAGTTACGTTTTAGCTCTTACTTCTGGGCTAGAGAACTGTGTAATTAAATAAGATGGACAGAACCCTTATTCCCAAGAAGCAGTGTCTTAAAGAAAGAACAGAGAGAACTTTAAAATGAAGGAAACACGGTTAGTGGTTAGCAGAGCGGTGATGGTGAAGCAGGTTCTGTTGGTGAAAGCAATGGCAGTGAGTCCAGATGCGTGATGCACTACGTTTTAGTTTGGGGCTTCACATTCAGACAAAATCTGCTACCTCTCTTGGACTTCAGCCTGTGTACAGCAATATGACTGAATGCCTACCTCAAGGTCTTTTTTTTACATCCTTCAACTTGACAATAATTAAGCATTGGGTAATCATGTAAATATTTACCAATAAAACATCAGTGATACGACAAGGTATAACTTTCAGTCTTATTTGTCATATCTGAACATTCACTTTTAACTCTACATGAACATTCTACATTCTTTTTTAATAAAAATGTGTTTTGTGCCTTAAATTCTACAAAGAAGCGCAATAAAGGATTGCATGTGTCAGAGTTGTGGGTGTAGCTTGGTGGTAGAGGATGTGCTTAGCAAGTGTGAGACCTTTGGTTCAACTTCCAGCACCAGTACAAATCCAAATGCAGTTGTTAAAACTTTCAACCAATTAAATAAGGAAAGAGATTGACAAAACAACAACAAAAGGCCTTTTAAGATGTGTATTGAAGTATCATTTACCAAATCCTATTAAGGTTGTAATTGAAGAAAATATTTTCTTTTAAATTCTTTGAATCTTGTTAAGATTAACTAAAAACAGAACCAACTTTCACACTTCCAAATGAAAAAGAAATTAAGAAGGATATTCAGTATCGTGGATATTATTGTTCAATAATATGGACCATTAGCCCATGACAAACCACCTTTAGTGTAATTATAACACAGACTCTAAAGAACATTAAGCTTAGAAGAGACTATCAGTGAAAAGTCAGGAAAGCAAAAACCACACTGATCTCCTTTAGTTGGCAAAACAGTATTCCCAGACTGTGGCTGACAATGCAGAGAAATTACTGTGTCTACATTATAGTTTCAAATTTCCAAAATCCACTACTAAAACCTTTTATTATACCTTCTATATA
Organism: Dinomys branickii; assembly: GCA_004027595.1. NCBI lineage: Eukaryota > Metazoa > Chordata > Mammalia > Rodentia > Dinomyidae > Dinomys > Dinomys branickii. The sequence goes on from PVLD010002792.1 coordinate 130,151, forward strand.
GTAGAAGTAAAGTGAATTTATTCAAATCCACTTAGATTTATTTGTAACGCAGAAGAATGAACTAAATATGAACACTTTACAATTCAGCATCGGTACAAGAAAAATAGCGAGGGTACATATAGATGAAGCCAAAAAGAAAAAAGAAAAAGAGGCCTCACGGAGAAAGGGACTTAAATTGATATCTGTTCTGAGAGAGGAGCCATTCAGTAAGGGGTGTTCCAGGCAGAGAGCAAAGGTGGTGCACAGGCCCAGGAGGAGCAGCAAGCCTATTGCGTTTGAGGGGAAGAAAAGCTGCTGCAGACTGGGAGGCAAGAAGACAAGGAGCCCAGCTGCGGACCCTGGGGTGGGCAGGCACCAGGGGCGGGATGTTTCCCCCGCTTACTCCCCGCTCTGAGACCCACAGAATGCTCTTTTATTACTTTTTAAACTGCGTGTCACTCCCCTCCACTGGGCCTCCTTCCATGGTTTCCCACACGCTCTGAAAACTGTGCAGACTCTTTGCCAGACTCCACCATCTTGGAGACCCAACCCCGGCAGGCTGCTCAGGCCGAGCTCAGTACTGCCCCCTCTCCTCTCCCTCATTTCCAGACCTTTCTCTCTGCTCCTCCACATGCCAAGTGTTTTGTTGAATCTGGCGCCCAGCTCAGGCTGTTCCTGTTACTGAGATGCCCTTCCCTTGTGCTCTGGGGTGATGCCTCGCTGCCCGTTCCACAGTGTCAGTCTCACAGTGTAGAGGCCGTCTCTGAAAACACCTCCAGACCGGGTTCTTTCCCCTTCACGCTCTTTAGCACTTTTCCCCTGTAATTTCCTTGCTTACTCTCGTTAACTGTCTCCCTCACTGGACTGAAAACTACTCAAGAGCTGATGTTCTGTTCATTTTCTTTGCCTTTATAGCCTCAGAGCCCAGTGTGATTCCTGGCAATGATAGGTATTCAGTAAATAGCTATAAATAGATGGATAAATAGATGGAAAGAAAAATAAAAACAACCATGACCCTTTTAGTTACAACCCAATAGGGGAAATTACACATAAACTATTAATAACATATGACCTTTTGTATATGCCACACGTTAGCACACTCAATGTTGTATTGCTTACTTATCTATAGGGGAGATATTACTCTTCTATATTTTTCAAAACAAGTAAGAAACTAGATGCTCATATAGAAAAAGTAACTTGCCTGAAGTCATATTGGTAAACGGTGGAAACAGGTATTAGGTGTGGAAGGCCTTGAATTCCATACTGATTTAATTGACATCTGGACAACACTGAGAATGTTTTGAAGTAAAGCAAAATAATTCTTAGAATATTAATAGGAATATTTATTTCCTGAATTACATAGACCATTTTAACTCTAGAGGCCAAGTGGAGCTGAGCTTCAATTTTCTTTCTATGTTTGGCCCAGAGCTCCACTTTTGTATTTATTTCTTATTTATTTTATTTATTTTTCTGAGTACTTGGAATCAAACTCAGGACCTTGTGCTTGCCACCGAGCTATAACCCTGGCCTGTTTTTATTTCTTAAACTAAAGAGAATTGTATTAACTTTTCAAAGAAAGTGCTCCTCTGGACACATCAGTAATCTCAAAGAAAATTGAAAGGATAAAATCTTACAATAAATGTGAAATGAAGTGAAATCCAATTTTTTCTGAGTGTTTATAATTATTTTGGGGCATAAAGTTGTATACTTTGAAGAAAATCATGAACTCTATTCAAAATAGTATTAATCACAGTAAGCCTTACCTATGTGTATCTTTAACATAATACATCATTTATGACAAAATTTTAATACATTTTAATGGGTCTGATTAAGTTCAACCCTGTTTTTAAAAAAGCGTAATATTTATTTATATGAGAAGTGCTCTGCTAGGTTGTGAAGACACAGAACTTGTACTTAAGTTTTTCTGTCTTCTCAAATGTAAATAAAAAACTAGGCACAGAAAAGTGTATCTTTGGACAAGACAATGGTTTGTAAATAAGACTCTGTAGTTAAACTATTTGGCTAAGATTTGAAAAAAAATAATTGGGGGAATACAAGCACAAATAAAATAAATTTCAAGTGATAAAAGCTGATTGGAAAATTTTAAAGAGAAGTAAAATTTACATATAGTTATTTGACCCTTTCTCCTGAAAAACTCATTTTGATCATTTTCATGTGTTATTTAATACTGTTCATGTTTTTTATAATAAATGTGTGATATTTCAACATGGGGTTATGCCATTATTTGACAAAGCTGTCTTCTGCATGGTAAAACATGTTTTCAATGTTTTTGTTTTTGAGTTTTAATAATGTAAAATATCCTTCTGGAAAGAAAATATTTTTTAAAAATCAGTTTTTAAGAAAAGTGTAATATGCTTACATTATAATATACCCACTTAAAGTTTTTATTTACAGGAATTTTGAACAAGTTTATATCTATTTAACTGCAATTATAATTAAGACACAGAATTTTAATCAAAGGTAGTGTCGCTCTTTGTCCCCTGATTCTTTGCCCAGGCAACCTTTGATCCATCTCTAAATAAACCATGCCTGGTCAAGAATTTCATATAAATAGAATCACAGAGTAGGCAGGCTTTGGGATCTGGCTTTTTTCATTCGGCCTGTTTTAATATCCGTCCATATGTTTATATGTGACAATACAGTAGTTCAATGCTTTTTATTGCTGAGTAGTGGATTCACCGTGGTTTGTTTATGCTTTCTTCCGTTTGGATATTCGTGTTGCTTTAGGTTTGGGCTATTTTGAATAAATCTTTTGTGAACATTTTTTTATGTTTTCAAGAAAGATGCTTTCATTTCTCTAGGGCAAATACCTAGGAGTGGGATATCTAAATCACATGTAAGTGGATACTTAACATCATAAGAAGCTACCGAACTACTTTTGCAAAGTGATAACCCACAAACATTACCACCGAGTGTTCCATCTGCTTCAAACGCTGTGCAGCACTTCGTGTGGCTAAACTTTTTAACATTAGGTTTACTGATAGATTTGTGCTCACTGTGCTTTTACTTTGTGTTTCCCTAGCAATGCACAGTATTGAATCTTTATGTGTTCGTTTGCCATTTGTATATTATTTTCATGAAGTGTCTCTTGTGATCTTTGAACTATTTTTAATTTTTAAACCTTTACTTATTTTTGCAGTGTGGGGCATCAACAAGGTCTCATACGTGCTAGGCAAGTATTCTATTACTGAGAACATCCCCAGACTTTTCCTATTTTTAAATGAATTCTTATTCTTGTTGAGTTTTGAGACTTTACATATTCTAGCCACAAATCTTTTTGCCAGATTTATGTAATACAAAGATTTTCTCTCACTTGGTTGTTAGTCCTTTTACATCTTGATTTGTGCGTGCATGCTTGTGTGCATGTGTGTGCTAGTGGGGACTTAAAATAGAGCTAAATTTAAATTCCCAGCCCTTTGTTATATTTCATTTTCAGGGACTCACTAAGTCAAGAAGGTGTCAAACGAGGCTTAAATGTGTGATCCTCCTGGCTCTGCCTCTGGAGTGCTAGGATTACAACTTTGACCAACATCCCCCCAATCTCTTCCCTCTGTGTGTGTCCAGCCCTTGCTTCTACAAGTTTGAAGCTTTCAGACTGCACATATCAATGAGCCTATACAGTATTTGTCTTTCTTTGCCTGGATGGATCACATGGTACATCTATTTTAATTTTTTGAGGAACCTCCATACTGTTTTCCATAATGGTTGTACTAATTCACATCCTCAAAAATAGAGTTCAAGTTCTTTTCTTCTCATCTTTTACATTTATCTCTCTTTTTAGTAGTAGCAGTTCTTATAGGTATAAGGTGATGTCTCAATACTTCATTTACATTTCCCTGATGATTCCTGGTGTTGAATATTTTTTCATATACATGCTGACCATTTGTATGTCTTCTTTTGAAAAATGTCTTTTCCAATCCTTTGCCCACCTTTAAATCTGACTGTTTTGTTGCTTTTGAGGTGAGTTTCTTAAATATTTTGGACATTAACCAAATTTAAGCATTTTCATTATAACATTATAAATATTATACGAAGCTACCAAACTTTATTTCCAAAGTGATAACCCACAAACATTACCACCAATTGTTCCACTTGCTCCAAACCCTTTCCAATACTTGGTGTGGCTAAACTTTATAACATTAGACATACATCACTCTGTAGAATGTTTTCATTGCTGTGAAGAGGTTTTTTGTTTGTTGCAATCCCATTTGCCTACTTTTGCTTTTGTGGCCTGAGCTTTTGGGATCATATAAAAAATTTGCCCAGATCAATGTCAAGAAGCATTCTCCCTATATTCTTCCTAAGTTTTATGTTTAGGTCTTTATATATACATACATATATGTGTGTGTGTGTGTGTGTGTGTGTGTGTGTGTGTGATATAGTCCAATTGCTTTCTCCTATATGTGTGTGTGTGTGTGTGTGTGTGTGTGTATGATATAGTCCAATTGCTTTCTCCTTTATATGTGTGTGTGTGTGTGTGTGTGTGTGTGTGTGTGATATAGTCCAATTGCTTTCTCCTTCATGTGAAAATAGTATTTTCCCAGTTACATTTATTAAAGAGATCTTTTCATATTTGTTCTTGGAAATCTTACTGAAGATCAGTTGACCATGAATGTGTGGATTTATTTTTGGGCTATCTATTCTGTTCCACTGTCTTTGTGCCAGTACCATAATTTTCATTGCTTTGCTTTGTTTGTTTGTGGTACTGAGGATTAACTCTGGGGCTTCATACATGCTAGGTAAGTGCTTTACAAGTGAGTTATATCCTTCATCCACCATTAAATATAGTCTCAATCCACCATACTGTTTTGATTACTACAACTTTTCAACATTTTTTGAAATCAGGTGATGTGATGCCTCCAAATTTTTCCTTTTTGTTCAGGATTGCTTTGACTACTTTGAGTATTTTGTGTTTCCTTTTGAATGTTAAAATTGTTTTTCTATTTCTATAAATGAGTCATTAAAATTTTTATAGAGATTGCTTTGAATCTATAGATTGTTTTATGAAGTGTGGGTATTTTAACAATTTAATTGTCCCAATCCCTGAACATAAGATGTCTTTCCACTCATTTGTGTCTTCTTCAATTTTCTTTTGTAAATTTATATATTTAGAGCATTGTATGATTAGAAAACAAATTTTTCTGTATTTTCTTTTTTAGCAATATCATCCAATATTTATTTTTATCATTTGTATCAGTCAGGGTTTACTAGAGAAACAGATATAACACAAGATATAAAAATGTATAAGAAATTACAAGTTTGGCTTACAATGGTTAGCCATAGAGTTGGATGAGGAAGGGTGTAGAGGGTGTCCACATGCTGGAGATTGAGGAGCCTAGTCCAAGGTCTGGAGCTCACTGTAGGGTTTGGTGCAAGTCCATATCAGGAGGCCAATGGGTCTGTGACAGAATGCTGAAGATCTGTGATGAAGCCCAAAGAGTGTACATCAGAAGATTGAGGAGTCATAGGCAGAAGCCAGTCTGCAGCAGAAGCTAGGAGGTGACCACCAAGCTAAAGGCAGACCCCAGAGCTCCTCCAAAGAACCAGCAACCAGTCCTTCCCCCATTTCCCTTTTCTTGTAAGCAGCCTATCCTCCTTGGGAGGGGTGATCCTCTATACCCACTCCATCTCCAGGCCCTCCTCTTGCACAGGTTCAAGATGAATACAAAGGACCCTGGCCCCCTGCTGAGTCATTTAGTTAACCTTCTAAACTTCTTAAATTGACACAATGAACAACATCCTAGAGCACTAAGGTCATGTCCTTTTCACCCCAGGATATGGAATTACTGAATTACTTAGTTAAGCTTCTAGACTCCTCAAATTGACACAATGTATCAACCATAACATTATTATTTTGTTCAATTTTTATTTTTGTACTAGTATATATTTGCAGTACATAATGATTACCTTTCTAGTGGGGGAGTTGGCCCATGGGCACAAAACATTTTAATTCTTTCCTCTCTTTCTGCTTCTCTCCCTCCCTCCTCACTCCATCTCTTGAAAAAGGTCTATCCATTAACATGACCAAAAATTTACCATTAGTTGCTTTTTTTCTCATTATATTTTCTTTATAACTTTTTTTCCTCTACTGGCTTTCTGTTTCTGCCTCATCTAGTTTGAGTTTCAGTCTGGCTTCACCTAGAATCTGCTCTAGATATAAGAATTTAATGTACAATAAAACCAGCACCACAAAATGATAGGGAAATGAAACCAATGAATTATTTTGAGACCACTTATTAGCTATTTTAAAATTTAAAATCTTATTTCATATCACAATACAAAATAAATTCTATATAAATTAAAAACCTAAATCTGACAGTGAGGCAAAAGTAAAATAAATAGCAGCATGGTGTCCTGTTACTTTTGCCACATTCTATCAGTTGGAAGCAAGTAACAGGTCTCACTCATACTCAGGGCCATAAAAGAATGTGCACATTGAGGGCTACCTTGTGGACACTTACCACAACTATTGATATTGTGACAACATAGACAATTCTTAAAATCATACTGGGGGGGTCAGATTTTTTAAAAAGCATATACAGTAAAACCTTGGATTGTGAGGAACTTGTTTTGTAATTTTTCTACACTTTTCAATAAATTTTAAGTTGCTAAAGGAGTGATGACTTGCAATATGAGTGGTAGTATGTGACACTGAATGTCACAGGATCACAAATAAGTCAGTGGTTCTCTATCTCTCTGTTTCTGTCTCTGTCTCTCTCTCTTGCTGTGGGATTGCAAGTGATGGTCTCTCAACAGCAAGAGGTTATAGGGATCTCATCTGGAGAGGAGGAGAAAAAAAGCAGAGGGATCCTCGCCTCAAATGAGATTGAAAAGATGTGTAAGATGTGAGAAATAATGCAAAATTTCAAGCACCACCTGAATAAGGCTGTAGCAGTGTGACTGATGAATCTGTTTAATGATAACAATGTCACATCTCCAGGAAATCCTCCAAGGAGGTAAAAGCAAGTGTCTTTCACTAGGTTCCTTGTTAAAGTTTCATGAAAAAAAGAGTCCACTGACCCAACAGATAGCACCGATTACAATAGTAATAATGAGAATCATGCTATGCAATAACCCTTCTCTCTCTTGTCTCCCCTCCCACCAGCCATGAAAGTTTTGAAAGGTAAGTGTAGGTTAATTTGTTTATTTTTCTTTACACTTTATAATTTCAAAAATTATTTTGTATTATATTATAATCATATTATTATAATCATTATAGTATTATAATCATTTTATGTGAATATTTTTGAGTTGTGGAACAAACCATCTAAGTTTCCATTATTTCTTATGAGGAACTTTGCTTTGACATGTGCTTTGGATTGCAAGCATGTTTCCAGAACAAATTATGCTCACAAACCAAGGTTTTCCTGTAGCTTTGTGAGGGTTGAGATACCCGCCATGTGTAGGAAGACACCAACAGATGCCTGCTCATGCAATTTGCAAGGGGTCTTTATTGTCCAGGCATGCGTGGGGCTCACTGAACACGCAGGAACAGAGAGCCCCGAGTTGGGCCCGAGCTGGGTTTATGTGCTTTAGAACAAAGGGAGGAGGGGTCTTTGCAAGCACGGTTACAGAAGCAGATGGCATTGGTTAGTTTAAGTGGCTTTTTACATTTATTGGAGGAAATAACTACGTGGAGGTCTAAGGTTGGAGGTGGAAGATGTTTCCTAATATGGGCAGAAGTAGCTCGGGAAAGGCACATTTTACAAATTCCTTAGTCAAGGGGGGGCGTCTGTTCTTGTCTTTGCCGCCCAGACTTTCCGGTCCACTCTGTCCTTGGGCAACCATAAATTGTAACAGCTTAATTCCCGGAATGGGGAGGGGGGTGGGAGAGCGATACAAACCATGTATCATTATTATTAGGGAAAATTTCTCTTACAGCTTGATACTATTTACATACATTACAGTAAATATAAATGAATCTCTAGTCCTGTATTCCCACCTAACCACCCATCATAGTACAACCAGGAAATTCAGACAAGTTGATATCTTCAGGGGAAAATCTTTCCCCATGGGTGATAGAAACCCTGGATCACCACATCTCCCACCAGCTTGCTTCACTCTCCGTCCCCCTCACCTCCTCCAGGGACTGTACGTCTCAATCAATGACACACACATTGGTTCTTTGCCTCAGACCCTACTCTCCAAGGACCCAGGCTAAGACATTATTAGCAAAAGAGGGTTTTCATGTTATTACCTTCCAAGACGTTCTTATACTGCTCTCTTGCCACCTTCGGGTGTTAATGAACTACATTATGACATCTTCCCTAGTCACTCCTTCCTGACCACTCAGAGTTGTGGTGCGGCCTCTGCAGAGGAGCCATGAGGGAAAGGATCAGATAACATTCTGAGTCTAGTATAATCTTTAGTCGGTGTAGCTTTCATGATGTGGTCAACACTAGGTGGATAAAATATTTCTTCTTTCCTTCCCTTTTTGTGTACCTTTCATTAAAAAAGCCACACTAAAACTAAAATGTCTTTCTCTAAGAGTGAATAATGTGGGGTGTGTGTGTGTGTGTGTGTGTGTGTGTGTAGACTCACCTTGTGCTGACGCCTAAGGGACATGGAGAATATTTGAGAATAAAAATGCCCAGGTACAGTGTATAAGAGAAAATAGACCAAAGACCAGACTCCACTAGCTACAAACCCAGAGATGTTACACCAAGCTTGTAACCAAAACTTCCTGTGTCCTGGAGTCAGTCAGATAACAGTTCAGTAATACTATCCTACATAGGCAGGATGCTTCCTGCATGCTCTGGTTGAAGTTACTCAGAATCACTGTTTCCTGAAATTTACCTCAGAGGTTTGCTAAAGTTCCTGAAATTCTATAGATTTGCTTTCAAAGCATGTATCTGCTAGAAGATCTTGTTAAAATGCAACATACTCTCTTATAGAACTCAAACCTTAATCCAGGCCCACCTGTTGAGCACATCAGAATGGATGTGTTTACAAGTTTATGGGAGAATTTAACTTCAAGGAATAACACACAGGAAAGGATTTTTTTCCAGTGATGAATACCAAACCCTAAGGCCTCCCACATGCTATGCAAGTGTTCTGCCATTGAGCTACATCTCCAGCTCAGTGGAAAGGGTAATTTTGTCAGATAAATATTCCCAAAAGGGTCTGAAACATGGGAAGCTCTAAGTAGATTAGATTCAGCTGAGTTTATTTAACAAGTCCCTAGATCTTAGTAGCATTAGAACAAAGTTCATTTCTTGTTTAAGTGATAGTCTACATTGCCCTACTCAGCTTGCAAGGATGCAGACTGACAGGTAGTGCCATGTTCAACACATGGTCTCAGAGGGTACATCCCAACCAGGAAGAGCACTGTGGAGAGAGGTTGAGAGGTTTTATGGATCAGGTTCTAAGTCATACCATTCTCTATTTTCTGTTTGTATGCAATCACAGGACCCCACCAATTTCCAGGGAAGCTGGTCAGTGGTCTAGCTGTGCAGCCTGAAAGAATGTAGACTTCCGTGAACAAATCACAGTCCGTGAAGAGCCAGGCTCCGAGTGGGGTTTAGCTTCCAAGTTTGGGTATTCTGATGCCTTGTTGAAATCAGATGGAAAGTATGGAAATGAAGTTCAGGGCTAGCTACCTGGTGTTCTATAACAAATCACTGTGAAATTTAATGTCTGAAAACAGTAGTGAAATATATTTGCTGTTTCTCTGAAGCAGAAATTCAGAATCCAGTTGATATATCAGTTGTTGTAGCTCAGGATTTCCAGTGAGGTTCATTCAGACATTGGTTGACGGCTTCCCTGAGCCTGAGAAACCCATTTCAACATGGTATATTTTCATGGCTGTCAAGCTGGTGCAGAATCCTGGTGGAGGCCTCTATTTCTCTTCACATGAGTCCCAGTGTCTTCATGAAACCACCTTAGCTTATTCCAGAATGACCTAAGAGAACAAGGTGGAAACTTCATTGCCCTTCGTGATCTAACCTAGGAGGTCATTTCTGTCATATGCTATTGGTCACAGACGAGCCATGGCTCCGTGTGGGAACAGATATACAAAGAGATGAATAGGAGGCAAGGACCACAGGGTGTACACAATTGACCATTCTTTCTATTAATTAGTGCTACACTGATGAACTGTACAAATTAGCTTCACATGCTAGAAGCAGACTAAATCAATCTGATTCAAAACCTATATATCCACCTTTCTTGAACATGAATTACCTGAAACAAATCACCTAACAATTTCTGAAGAAAGTGCCAAAAGAAGTTTCTTTGTTTTCTATTTTAATTTCTCATTCTCCCTCCACAGTAAGCTGACTCTATCTCTCCAGGCTACCTGCCCAAGCACACACATCTTAGATTTTGATCCAGGACTATATTTGTAAATATTAGTATTCTTTTCATGATAATATCCACTTTTCATTAAGAACATAAAATAGAAATAAAATGTAGACTTCATTTTTGCTTTCTCCCCAGAGCTTTTATTAAGAATTAGGTGGAGTTTTTAAGAGGAAAATTAACCCTTAAGTACCCAAATTCACCTTGGCAATGATCAGGCACTAGATTTACTAACAATTTAGTCATTGCTGTGTGTAATGTTTCTACCACCCCTCACATACGAAATTGTGAGATGGGATTTCCAAATGTACTGTAGATGTGAACTCAGAATGTAGCACTCTATAGGCTATTTCTTATCACAAGCAAGCACAAAAATAATCTGCCAAAAAGATGTTAACTTGCAGCTGGCAATATGAACTTCTGGAAATTTCTAGTGCTTTAAAACTAGGTTTTTCTTGGTGTGTAAACTGTGAGAAACCACCATAACTTTCCTTCTTTTGACATCAAACTCATGGGGTTTACCAGCCAAGCAGGTCACCAGGGCTGTCTTAGTTATTTTTCTCATCACTGAGACAAAATGCACAACACCCAGAATTAAAGGAGGAAAGGTTTATAAAGCTCACAGATTGTAGAAGTTTTAGTCTACAGTGGTCTGACTCTAAGACAGAGTGGTAAGGCGGACAAGTATTGCAGAGGACAAAGAGTTTATGGTGGGCAGAAGATTATAAAGCAACAAGGGCAAAACCACAGCTCTTTTTCTCTTTTATATCTTATCTAGGTTTTTTAGGGCAGGTAGTGCTCCCACGCTTAATCTTAGTGCTTTTGATCTTAGCATTGTACCATGAGTCAGTGTCAGCATTACACACTTAAGATTTAGCTACCTCTGAAAATTTCCTACCTATGCCCATGTGAGGCTTTGGGAGACATCGAAACACGAGCTGTAACATTTTGGCCTTGACTCCCCAAAGACTCATGTATATCTCTTTTTGCAAAAGTCATTCAGTCTTTCCCTCTAAGAGTTGTCACATTCTTAAGTTTTAGCATTGTTGAAAAGTCTAATTCTAAAGACTTGTCTGAGATTTAAGGCAAGGTCTTAGCTGTGAGTATCCATACAAATGAAAAGAAATTTAAACATTTTTAATATTTAATGGCACAAGACAGATACTTCTATTTTTAAAGTTATAAATGGGGATAGCAAAGAATAGGAACAAACCAAGACTCATATTTAGCAGGGAAACAATAATTCTTGTGGTTCTATGTCTAGCATCAGAGGCAATCTGTGGCAAGATATGAACTCTCAAGGGCTTGGGTGGCTCCACCCCTACAGCACTGCTGTTGACTGGAGCTCTGATAGCTTTTCTTTTGGGTGATTCTGCTCTCTCCTTGTAGCTTTTTTCAGGCAATTTAAGTTAGTGGCTTCTCTAAACTTTTGGGGCCTCTACTACATCTTTGGTTTTGCACATAGCTTCACACAATGCCCTTTCAGGGGCACATTCCTTGGGTTGCCAGGACTTTTAAAAAAATCTAGGTGGAAGTCTTTTTGACCTCACAGATCTATTCTATTTGCTTCTAAAAACAGCACCACGTGGATGATGCCAAGTTCTGTCTCCAAATGAAGCAGCACCTAGGCTTTTTTTTCTTTTGGCTATAGGGGTCAAGTACCTGTGAACCAACTTTTTTAGGCCACTGCCATTTTGGAAAATGATGCTTTAGGGTTCTCTTTTTAAAGTAAAGTTTTTTTTCATTTTGTGATTTGAGGCTGCAAAGAGTAGAGGCTTGGTTTTTGTAATACCTTCACCCCATCTTTTTTATTGTCTTCAACTGAAGTGTTTGGCTTTTTCTTGATGGTAATTTTAGCAACTGATTTCTCTTCTGTTTTATGTTTTTAGACCACAACTTTACTGGAGCTTTCTTTTTGGCCACGTTTACAATGTTTTGAATCATTCTGCTGGGCTCTTTGCTCTTGGCTTTCTGCATAAATTTAGCTAAAATCCCCCCATGAGTAGCTATGCCATGGCCTCAACATTAGACTGCCTTGAAATTTCTTCTGTAAGATTAATTAACCTGCCCTTAACCTTAGTCTCAGGCAAAATCTCTGGACACAAGCAAAATGCAGACAAGCTTTCTGCCGAGGTATAACACACATTGTCTAGAGTCCAACAGCCAGTACAGTCCTTCTTCCCAGCAGAAACCTCCCAAGCCTGGTCTATGCCAGCAGAATTTCTACCAGCCTGCTAGTCTCCTATGTTTTGACCAGAATCTCCCATCAAGTACAGCCTAGGGCATTCCAGCTCCACTTTTTTAGCTGACATCTCCAAACCTTTCCACTATCTTCCCACAAGCCATTCCTAACCGCTCCTGTCTTGGTTACTTTTCTTTCGTTGCTGAGACAAAATACCCAACACCCAAAATGAAGGAAGGAAAGGTTTATTTAGCTTACAGTTTGTGGAGGTTTCAGTCCATACTTGGCTGGTTCTGAGGCAGAATGGCACATGGCAGAGGGCAAACTGTTCACGGCAGCAGAGCACAGCAAAACCAACCAGCCAAAAGGGAGGAATGGCTGCAAGCAGCCTCCTTTTCTCTCCTACATTGTAAACAGCCTACCCCCACCCAGGGGGCGTGTAGCTCTCACACAATGTCCATGTCCTCCTCTTCCACAGGCTCAGGATGTTTACAAAGTAAGCACCCTGGCTTCCTCCTGAATCACACAGTTAACCTTTAAAGCTTCCCAAATTAACATAAACAACATCCCACAAGGGAAAGGGCATATCCTGTTTACCCCAAGATTTACAACTGCTGAGTTACTTAGTTAAACCTCTAGACTCCCCAAGTTGACACAATGTATCAACCATAACAGCTCTTTACACATATGGTCAGCTATAGTCACAGCAACAACCCCACTTCTGGTATAAAATTCTGTCTTAGTTGCTTTTCTCTTGTTACTGAGAAAAAATACCCAATACCCAAAGTTAAGGGAGAACAGGTTCATTTAGTGCACAGTCTGTAGAGGTTTCAGTCTAAAATTGACTAGCTATAAGTCAGAGTGGCTTGGAATCCAGGTATCACAGAGGAGAAATCATTTATGGTGAGCAGAAGGTAGCAGATCAACAAGGGATGACCACAGATTCTTTTATCTCTTATATATTATCTAGGCGATTTAGGGCAAGTAGCACTCACATTCTCAGTCCTACTGCCCTTGATCTTAGCATTGTACCATGAATCAGTTTCATTTTAAATTTAGGCACCTCTGAGAAAGCCCCACATATGACTGCATGAGGCACTGGAGAGACATCTAAACACAAGCCAAAAACAAAGGTCTTCTGGAAATGCCGTGTTATATTCATCCTTGTATGTGAATGTGGGCATGAATGTCTTTCAGAGGTTTTTCTGGAAATTATTTGGACACCTGTTGGGGCAGATTAGTATAATTGCCATGTCATTTTCACAATGGAAAGTACTGTCAGGGTTATTTATGCTGCTTGATTAAAAAAAAAAGATTTTTGAAACTATATGATTCCCATGCAACATGACAATGATAAATGTGTAAGTGCAAAACTGTTTTAAAATAGTCTGTGCAGCCTCAACTTCACAAAGTGGGGTCTGACTTTAACAGAAACGCAGGTCATCATCTTTATTTGCTGATGAAAAAATATTAATCAAATATGGACTAAATTTACACTGTTTTTCTTCAAAGAAAACACTAAGTTCTATGGACTTCATGAGTACTTCAACCCTTCCCTTACATTCAGGTGTTAAAGTCCTAACTCCTGTGGTGATAGCATTAGCAGATGGACCATTGTGATGTGGTTTGATTATGAGGACAAAGATCTTATTAATGAGATTAGTACTTGATAATGGGATAAAAATGCTCAGAGGGACTCCTTCCTTTGCGTTTATGAGGACACAGTGAGGAGGTCTACCTGAGAACTATGCTTATATTTAATTGTTGTTAAGCATCATTTCAGCAGTTTCTCTAGAACGCTTTTGAAAAATATTATGGTAGATGATATTAAATGTGGATCTGATACTCTCAATTGGGAGTTTTTTCCTAACTTTAACAGTTAGCTTTAAAAAGTTTCACATCCTCGAGTAACTATAGGATGTCTGATTCCTCTTGCATCTTAATTATCAGGGCAAAAGGATGGGAGTAGTCTCCTTGAGATCTTCAGGGTAAAATGCTAAAATGAAGAATACCAGAATCTGTCAGAAACAATTGTCTCTCTTGCCTCAGTGGATTGAAAAATCTACCTAAATCAGACTTGCAGAGAATTAAACCCCCTATACTGCTCCAAACCTGACATTCTGTCTCAGAGCTTTCTGATCTTTCCCTCTGCATGTGAGTACACAGGCTTCCATTGATTTCCAGGAAAAACTGCTGCTCTTCCTGTCACATGAGTTGGTCCTGCCTTTTGCAATCTGTAAGAAGCCTTAAATTTGCAAGACACAGGCCAAGTAAGTCCACTATAGCAGCCATCCTTTGGGATCTTAATTGCAAATTGATCTCCCCTACCGGACTAGAGGAACACCGCAGGCAAGAATTACCCTTGGAAAACCTTCAGTACTCAATCTAGACTCAGGATAGCACACATAGTATATGCTCAATTATCTAATGAAGAAATAAATAGGCAAATTATATATTCTCTAAGTATGCTTCATATTTTTACCATGTTCTTTACAACTTTTCAAGAGAAATAACTTCATTTTGAAATTTTATAACAGCTTATTTACATATTTATTTGAGAACTTTTCCTCTTTGCAATTTTGAATATCTTGATCTTTCTCATCAAAGGTTCAAATTATTTCTTTATCCTTAAAATATAGAGTGATTCATTAACCTAAAATAGTTAAGCATAAAATACATGGAGCACAAACATGTCATGTGGTATTGTTACTGGATTTTAGGGCATGTAGTCTCCCCCAGAAGTGGTTTCTAGGTTCATTCTGTCCTGAACAAAGAATTAGTCGAGAGAAGTGCAAACAGTAGTGAAGTTTTACATTCATTAAAGTTAGGAAAAGAAAGGCTCTGTAGAGCAAGTTTGGGCCAAGTAAAAGCAGGAAATCAGTATGCTACACAAATCAAGAGTGGGCATAGTAGCCCAGAGCTCAGTGTTGACTGCCCTTATTGTATCTCTCACTCTTCAGGCTGAGGTCAGGTCTAGGCCATCTTATCCAGAGCTGTTTTAGTTCCTGTGAGAAGTCCATTTTTAGGACTTTGCAAACTGTTGTACACATATGTCTTGGGATCTTATAATTAACAGGTCACACCTATTTCCCCAGCCAGTTTTGCCACACTCTAATCTTCTGTCTCAGTATATGTGCACAACTGTAAATAGTATTATTTCCTTGAGAAGAGAGGTTTATCCCATCCCCTTGAAAATGACCAGACTTGTAATTATATCAAAAACACAGATCAGTCTAGGTATGGCGGCACATACCTATAATCCCAGATACAAGGGAGGCTGAGACAGGAGGATCATAAATTCAAGGTCATCCTGGGCTACCTATTGAAATCCTACCTTAAAATAAAAATTAAAGGAGGCTGGAGAATATAGGTCAATGGTAGAGTGGTCCTGGGCTCAACCTACTTACAACTAACAAACACAGACACACAGACACACAGACACACAGACACACAGACACACACACACAGACACACACAGACACACACACACAGGCATGCATGTACCAGGAGAAGTAAAACTATTTGACTTCAGAGACTATGTCATCCAAGCACCTATAGCTGCTGCCTTGGTCCCTGGGACACTTGCATTCGGAGCTTTCAGTAGCCATTTAATTACTCTGTCACCACTGAGACTGCCATGCTGTGAAGATGCTCAAAACACAGAGTCCTAAGCAGACAGCCCAGTGGAGCCACACTTTGAATCACCTCAAATCAGGTGTCAGACCCATAAACAAGTAAAGCTTCAAGTGTTCCAGCCTTTCGAGACCAAGCCACAGACACTGTGGAACAGAAGCACAATGCTCCTCATTGCACTTATTTCAAAGCTCTGACTTGAATCTGTGTACAAAATAAAATTATTTCTTTTTACCTCTAAATTTGGCAATTTGTTATGCAGTAGTAAATAATCAGAACCCCACTTTTCTTCCTCCAATTATAACCTCTTTCTTGGATGATAGCAATAGCGTTCTTTCACTCTTCAGCTTTGTTCTCCTTATCTTTTTGTTTTATTTATTCTTCACACAGAAATAAAGTTGTTTGTTATCATAATATAACAGTTTGCAGTTTATCATAAGCTGCTGTATATGACAATGAAAGATAAAAGATATTGAAAGATGAAAATTGTAAGTGTAGCAAAACACATTGGGTGATATAATTATATAATTATTTTCATGGGCCAAAAACAACAGACAAAAGACCACAAAATAAAGTTGCACAAAGGCCTACATGCACAATTACATTTGTGAAAAGAGAGGTAATGCAAGTAAAAAATAAACATCAAGATGACAAATTTAAAACCAATAATATCAAAAGTCATGTTAAATGTAAATAATCTAAACAATAAAGGCAATAATTTTCAGACTACATGATAAAGCAAGATTAAGTAGTTGCCATGGATAAGAAACTCATTTTAAATCTTAAAAAATAAAAAATGGAAAAAACAACATGAAAAGACTAAACAAAAGAAATATGGAGTATTACTGATACTAAAGAAGTAAATGTCAGAACAAGGAATATTCTCAGTAGTAAGTGGATGCATAATGATAAACACATGAGGGCTGGAGGTATAGCTCAGTGGTGTAAGTGCTTGCCCGCTAAGCACTGAGGCCCTGAGTTTGATCCCCGGTCCCGGAAAAAAAAAAAAAAAAAAAAAGATAAACACATGAGTAACCCATAATCAAGTTTCAAACACATAAAGCAGATGGGGTGTGCTGGCACACAACTGTATTCACAACACTCAGGAGGTTGAGGCAGAAGTGATTTCAAGGCCAGCAGGAACTACACAGTGAGACCCTGTCTTGAACCTCCTAATGTGGACTTTCTTATACACATCCTTTGTCAAAGGAAATTCATTTCTATTCTTACATTGGCAAGTGTTTTTTTAATCATAAAAGGGTATAGGATTTTTGTCAAATACTTACTTTGAATCTATGAAGATGATTAGATGGTTTCCATCTTGATTCTCTGAATAGGGTGTGTTAGAAGGACTGACTCACATATATTAAGCCAATCTTGCATTTCTGGGACAAATCCCACTTGGTCATGGTATACAATCTTGTTATTATACTTCTGAACTTGCTGGTATTTGGAGGAATTCTGCATCTATATTTATAAGGAATATTGGTCTGTAGTTTTCTTGCAATGTTTTGGTCTAGTTTTGTTATCAAGGTAATATTGGTCTTATAGAATAAAATGGGAAATGCTCTCTCCTATTTTTGAGAAGAGTTTGTGAAGCATTGTATTAATTCTTCTTCACATGTTTGGTTGAATTTACTGCGAAATTATGTTTGTGAGTTTTTAAAAAATATCTATTACATACTTGTCTTTTCAGATTGTTATGGTTGATACATTTTGTCAACTTGGGGAGTCTAGAGGTTTGGCTGAGTGATTCAGCAGGAAGCCAAGGTGCTTACTTTGTATATATCCTGAGCCTGTGGAAGAGGAGGGCATGGAAACTGTCTGAGAGCTACACGCCCCCTGGGTGGGGGTAGCCTGTTTACAATGTAAGGGAAGGAAAGAGGCTGCTTGCAGCCATTCCTCCCTTTTGCTGGTTGTTTTTGCTGTGCTCTGCTGCCCTGAACAGTTTGCCCTCTGCCATGCGCTACTCTGCCTCTGAAGCAGCCAAGTAGGGACTGAAACCTCCACAAACTGTAAGCTAAATAAACCTTTCTTTCCTTCATTTTGGGTGTTGGGTACTTTGTCTCAGGAACAAGAAAAAAGTAACCAAGACACAGATTTTTTTATTTCTTCTTCAGTTAGGTTTTGTAGTTTTTCTAACAAATGTTCTGATTCATACAGGTTACATTTTTGACATACAATGAATGGTTCGGGTTAGGTCTAAAATATCCCCCAAAACTCTCACATTTGGAAGTGAGGCCCTGGTGGAAAGGGTGGGTCCCTGGTGACATGCTTGGAAGGTCTTAGTCTTGTCCCCTTCTGCTTCCTGGCTGCCGTGGGCCTGGCTGCCGTGGGATGAGCAGCTATCCTCCCCCAGGCCCTTTCATCATGTTGTTCTGCCTTGGAGCCAGCCACGGACAAAATCCTCTAAACACAGTGAGCCGGATAAATCTGTCCTCCTCATTGAAGCTGTGGGGGGCATTTTGACCTGGTGATGAGAAAGTAACTGATACATGATAACTTGTCACTCTTACAGTTCTTTTTATTTCTCTAATTAGTGATGTCTCCTCCATCACTGCTGTACGTAGTCATTTGAGTTTATTTATTTATTTATTTATTTATTTATTATCTGCAGTATTGGGATTGAACCCAAGGTCTTCCCACCATGCTACCCCCCCCCCATTTTTTATTTTGAGACAGATTCTTGATAAATTGCCCAGACTGGGCTCTAACTTGTGTAATCTTACTGTTTCAGCCTGCCTCTGCGTGTGCTGGGATCACAAGTATGTGCAACCATGCCCAGCTCTTTTTATTCTTGCCCAATAAAGTATTAATCAAAACAGTAAACCTATAAAGATTAAAAAATGTCGTTAACGTTAAGAACACTGGGATTGTTATATTAATTTTTGTAGTATTTAGAGTAAAAACGTTAAGATCTTCAGGATACTGGCTATCACTGGGGAAATAAAAGAGGAATGAAGATTCAAACGTATCTGTGGACCCATGGTTCTTTGAAAGGATATTTGCAATGATGGCTAAAATTATCTTCTTTGTATTTGTAAGCAGAGGAAAATATTTTATAATTAGCCTAAATATTGAATCATATTACTCCCTGAGTAAACTTCTTCAATAACTTCCCACTCTGCTTAACAAAAATCATATTTCCAACCTTGAGACCTGTACAATCTGATTCTTACTTCTAAAACCTTGGCTTCTGCTGTTCTCCTCTTTGCTCTTTGAGATGCAGCCAGGCTCCTGGCTGTCTTCTGCTGCTTGGATTCCCTCCATCTCCCCGTTTCCTGCACACTTGGCATAGCTGGTACATTCAGCTTTCATCTTACATGGTTTTTTTTCTTTTTCAATTCCTTTTTTTTGTTAGTGTATGTTTGTAATAAATAATAATTACATTTATCTTGGTCAATTGGTGCACAGATATATTACATATTAATCTTTTTACTTCCACTTCCCCTCCCCAGCTTCCTGTCTCCTTCCTTTCCCACAACACTTACTCATTTCCAAAAAGTCTACCTCATAATCAAATGTCTTCCTAGGTGGCCATCTCTGATCACTGTGTTTCAGGAACCTTACTGCACATTTATCATCTTGGCAAATTTCCTTCCTAGTATATCTTTTTATAGAATGATTTTCCCCCCAGTCTGTCCTCCTCATTCCTGTGATCTCTAACTCTGACCTACCCTGCACACTCCTCTACCCCTAGTCTCTGGCATGATGACTGTCAAGTGCTTGGTGCATACTGTCTAGGGTTCACTGTAATGTAAATGCTCCAATCTGCAATCATAACTTTAGTGGATAAGACGTGTCGCATATCTTCATTTTCTTCAAATCAAGTTAACCTCGAGCCCACATCCTACATGGATAGTAGGAGTCTGAATAGAAAGCCAGGAGATGACTTCCAAGGCGAAGGTGAAGACAGGAGTCCCTCCAAGGAACAGAAGCGAGCCTTCCTTCTCCAGTTCCCCTTCACACAATTCAGGCAACAAGCTGCCCTAAGGTGAGTCTTCTGTTGTCTGTAAATCCCCTCGGCCACACTCAGAGCTACGCAGATACAATTTAGTTGGATATTTCATACTTAAGTGGACACAGTGAGCTAACTACCACACCAAATCTTCACCAGTCCTTGAATTCACGGGCTGTGGGACTCTCGAATCACCACTGGTAATCAACTTCTCTTGAGGCCTTCTGTCTCCCAGTCCCCGAGAGGACACTGACCTTTGCAGGAACTGTTCTCTTCCCTTCCGCAGTAGGATAAAATAGTGTAACAAAATAATTGTTTCAGTGATAAACATTTACAACTGACAAAGATTATTTACTTAAAACAACTTTGATACAATCCTTCACTGAGGCAAGCAAGGGTTACCTGCTTAAAGTAGCAAGAGATTATAAAGTGTCAGAGGAAGAAGCACAAGTTAATATCTCCAAAATCTATTCTTCTGTAAGGAAGAATAAATGACCAGAAATGATGAGTATATCCCAGCCATGAAAACTAATGATTTCCTTATTATCATAGCCATTTATTCTCTGGGCTGCCTTGACATTTGCATACATATTTTTCACAAGATCTTTCAAACACTTGTAGGGAAGATTGCTCATAGTATGAAGACAAAAACCTTGACTTTTTAAGTACTAGTGATACCACACCGTTTAATCCCAAGCTTTTAATCCATCCACACATCCTCCACCTCTAAGGGAGTACTTTTGAATTTTGGCTACCTATTAAAACTATCCAGGAAACTTAAAAACAATTCAAAGTGTTGTCTCATTCATAACAACTATATCTAAATCTCTGTGTGGGTCTCAGGTCCCAGTATTTTCCTGAAGCTCTCCAAGTGCAATCAGAGTTAGGAAAGAATGCTTTAAAATGTCTAGCTACCTTGAACTTTTCTCACTTTCTTCAGGTAGAATGATTCTCCCCAGTCTTCGAAACTAGGTTAGCAAACGTTATCTTCTAGACTTTTCCATCACTGACTGACAAGTACTATTCATATTTCACTCTAACCCTCCTCTTCAGGGAAGTCATGAGACTATGTCAGTCTCCCTGGACTGTGCTTTCATTGCTCCTAGTACATTTTTTAGAACAAATGTCATGGCTTATAATTATTCATCTTGTATGACTTTTTCTTAGTGTCTCTCCCTTCTTAGACAAAGTCCATAAGAGCAGAGAATATTATGAAATTTGTTTGTAAGTATATCTAGTTATTAGAGCATAATAGAAAAACAAAATTTGTAGAATGAGCCCACAAATGAGCCAATGAATTGATGCATGTTGTACACTGTGAATATTACACCTGCAGTATGTGATAAAGACCAAAAATGATATTTTCTTTTTTTAATGAAGTTTAGAAAAACCTTGAAAATGCTTTCACAGATAGTTTTCAAATATGTTATCATTTTCAACCTGAACACCAACCATGTTAGTGAATAATCTCAGAATTTATGAGGAATACTTGATATTACAGTTATTTTGGTTTAATTTTCTAACTTAAAGGAATAGAGAAAACTTACTCTTGTGAAAAAAGAAAAATAATATCTTGGAATGTGACTGAACAAAGGAAAAAATAGCTTTCAAAGCCTGACAAACTACAATATTTGTACCTAGGTGCAAAAGTCATCCCTTCAAGCACAAAAAACATGTCAAAACATAATTAGAGTATCCTCTCAAGGAATTTCCTAGGAGACAGAAACAGAGATTCTATAACATGGAGTTTTGATCATTTATTTACTAAAAAAAAAAATCTCAGTTCAGATGCACTGTGAGTTTTCAGTGAGTTCCTGGTTAATCCAAAGTTTTTCTTTTACAGTTTTGTAGACTGTCAAAAATCCTTTATTAAAAAAACTATAGACTGTTACTTCAGTATCTTCTTTCTTTAAAATATGTTAGCATGGAAGGTTATCATTCAGATTTTAAGTATGGAAAATAGTAGTTGTATTTCTCTACACGTTGCAGTTTAAGAAACTCCCTGGGTGATAAAAGTGTAATTTGTAAGTTGAATCATATTTTAGTTCTTAGGGTTTTTTTTTTCATAATTAGCCATGTATTTGCCTTCACATATGAGTTCCCTAGTTGTTAAGGATTGAGGTAGTTAAATTAGAATATATAGGATGCTAGTTTTAAAAATCATGGCTGGGTGTCTCTGTTCTTTGTAGATACAAGTACATGTTACTATTGGACATATAAGAATAAATGGCATTGACATCATCCCTACATGGCTGTTTCTAATATCCTGCTCAGAGCCATGTTGATGATTGGCACATGGTGTGGTGACTACCCCCCAACTCAAAAAGAGGTAGACAGGCATTCACCAAGCTTCCTAACATCTCACTCTTAGATACTTGCTGATAGCATTTTGTAAATTGTTCTGGAGATTTTTTTTTTCCTTAGTTGAGCATAGAGTTGATCTATTTGCATTGATAGAGGTCATTTGAAGCCATCATTATAAGACAAACATTGTGTATCTGTCATATGCCAGACACTGAAGTACTAGAAAGAAAGACAGTAAATGAATTCCATGTTTTCAGCATTGAAAAATAATGATTTATGCCTCTTGATTTTGGAGAATTCATCTTTATTACATGGTACTTTGTTAGCAGAAGAAAGATAACAATTGTTGGCATCTAGATATGTAATGCCAGGTATTTTGTATCCCTGAACAGAGGCAATTCCATGCCTCAAAGCCACTCTGGGAATAGGGTTACCTTAGCTTCATTTTGTAAATGAGGAAACAGGAGCATGGAAGGGTTAAATCACTTGCCCATGAGTGAGTAGCAGAGTTTAACCACACTGTCTGGGGAAAGTCCTCAGAAGGGAAGAGTTCAGAAAAAATGTCAGACGGGGGTCCACATGGCCTTGCTGAAGATTCCTCCATTCAAGAGTCAAAGCAAAATATTACTAAAAAATTAGAAAGGAAGAGATTGGTAACACCAGCACATGGTGAAAAATAGATGTTTTTCCAAATAGGAGAGGGGTAAGCTTGAATATCACGTCTATGTCTTGTACTGTGAATAACTACTACAAAGACAACAATAAGCAATGTATTAATTATTGTAACTCTCCCGCTAACCTGTTGTGAAACCCTGGTTTACTGTTATTGTTATTTTTCTCTTTAAAATAAAATAAAGCTCACTCTTCCCAGGTTCCCATCATTAGTAACTTGCTCACTACTCTTCCCTTTAAAATCTTTTTTTTTTCTTCCCTTTAAAATCCATGAGTTTTAATGCGAGCAGTTCGTTTGTATTGCAAGCATGACACCCATTTTTCTGCTACTTGTACAGAGTCACTTAACTAGGAAATGATGCAAATATTTGTCCCTGGGTGCTAGGCACATTGTATTTCAGTCTGAGATCTGTGAATAGCAGCTTATGAGCCACCTCTAATGGTACCGAGCATCCTTCCCCAATCTAAATTCACATCAGTCCCATTTTCAAATGAGTCAAATGGGAAGCTGAAGTTAGCCAGTCAGAGCTTAACACCTCTGATTTATGGTCAGAAGTATCTTAATAGGATCATTCATTTTCCTCCGCTCATTCAGAACATCTGATGTTACAAGTTTCTAGAAATGTTCCTCTGTATCCTCTGGTTCTGCAAAAATATAATCTTTATCTTCAAAAGTGACCTTCAAATGAGCAGGAAATGAAAGCCGGCCCTTCTTCCTCAGTCACCTTGCCTTGCTTTATTGATGTGTCATAATGGAAATCTTGAGAGCCAGAAATCTCAGGATTATTATGATATTTTAATCTTTTTAGGTTAAGTGTAAATGTGAAGGCATAGGGCAAAAAGCATTAGTGTAAGGCCTGGCTTTATGAACTATCTCTTTCTTGCCCTTTTCTCCTTGTTCAACTGCTTTAGAGAATGTGTGTTCTCTGCAAATCCTCAATGTCTCGGCTTTTGTGAACTTGGTTTCTACTTCATATACCTGTTTTAAGTGACTTGATTTACAAAATTGGTGTAGCAGTCTAAGTCCCCTTTCCAACCCGCTGTCTGGTCCTTCTCTTCTTTTCTCACACAAGCACCTCAGGACTAGGTCTTTTGTTTCTTTCACGTATTTTTAAAATATTTGCAAATAAGCACAGCTGCACTCCTCTTAGTAGCCTCTGTCCTTACAGCGGTCCCGTATTGAACATCTGCTTTGTTCAGTCTGAGACTGTCCATGGCAGTGTACAGAGGAGTCTGCACACAGCTTCCTGAGTAGCATAGAATTATTCACTATCTTTCTCAGAGGCTACCATCATGCCGTTGTGCTACCTCCTGACATGAGCTCATCGTATATGTTTCTACACCATGCCCCCCACCCCCGAACTGGCACCCCAAAACCTTCTTTGGTTGGGATGAAGCCTTCATCATGGGTCAGTGGCTTACCCAGGGTGATCATTTATGTTCCTGATACAGAAATAGTTGCTTGGTTCTAAATGCATGTAAAAAAAATACCGGATGAATTAGTAAATTTACAGAGCTCCTCCAGGAAATATAAAAATAATATCTAACACCAGTGTGTGTTAACCACAAAATTGCCCCAAAATCATTGGGCTTAACTGTACTCTGAGACTTCCCGATTATTTTTTGAGAGCCAGTTTTTAAAAATATCTTCTGCCACTTCATGTATTCTTTCAGAAAAAGAAATGTTGACTTTGTTTTTAGTTACTAAATAAATCTTCATTGTAAAAAAAAAATATATATATATATGTAATAATGTACAAATTGAGAAATACCAATCTTCTGTTTCATAGATAGTCATATAATAGTTTAGTTTCATCTTTGCTGGTCTTATATAGGAAAGTAGATACATAGATATGATATAGTACATTTAATAAATATATAATGTAAATATAAAGTATATTTTCACCCTGATACTTGTAGTTTTTCTTCAGCTTTATGATTTCCATCATTTTTTTGAGGGCTGTAGATGTAACAACCTTGGGAGATCTGTCCTGGAATAGGGGGCTGATGCCTTGGCTTAACAATGGGCCTGTACTGGATGGACTGAACATCCGCTACATTACATTCTTAGGCCTCAAGGAGATATTTTATGATCAGATTTAACAGACCACGTACTCTTTCCTTTAGGGAGGTCATAAAATTCCCAGATTATGTGAGCAGATCTCATGCTCAAGTATTCAATTCTTTATGTTAAGCTTGATTTTTCCTTAATGAAGATCTGTCAATTGTGCTTTCACAGAGTTCCCGCCTGTGGCTGCCGACATCTTTTCCACACATTTGTGTCCATAAGCATGGGGTGCTTTCAGGGAGGTGAACTTTACATATAAAATTATGTAATAAGGAGTGTTTTTGTTGCTGAAAATACATAGGTGAGAGTTAATGATCTTGTTTAGAAAACTGATGAGGCCAAAAGGTATAGTAGCTCCGTAATAATCATAAAGCCAATGGGTGATTTCCATAGAGTAGAAAAGTATCTCTTCTAATTGATAATGAGGTGAAAATAGAAGAATCTAAGGTTCCTTTCTATTGATTAAAAAAAAGAAGGTAAGAGAGATGGTCTCCCTCATGCATTAATATGATATAAATTCACATCCAATTAGCAGAGATAAATCCTAGGTCCTTTGCTTCCAGCTGAAAGAAAAATCATGAGTGATAGATTTTGAGTTTTATTTGCTACTGGTAGCCCCTTGAGATTTGGTCTTCTGTTCCCCAAAGTAGGATTTCAATCTTTGCTCTTCTGAGTCAGTGATTGTCCCAGGCCCGTTACTTTCAGTCAGCTGCTCTCTGTGGTTAGAAACCTTCAGTCCAGAACAGTCGTACCACAGCTCATACCACCGCATATATATTTGCCTTCCCATTGTTTACATTTACTAGCATTGGTCAAGTTTCCCGCTTTCCCATAAATAGGGACATAATAGGATTCTGGTACAGTTCTGTGTTCTATTTTCTCTTCTCTTTAAACTCAGAGTCAATAGTCAGCAGTTTGCACTACCATAAATCTTGTTATTGTTTATACCAGCTCACCCTTTCTGAAGCTATTAGAACCCCGGGTAGACATAGACCCTAGAGATTTGCTCATCTTAAAGCTCTAAAACTTGCACCACTTTGATGACAACAATAAAGGCTTGAGCTATCACTTTACCTCTACAACTGTTACTCAGCATGATTACCAGCATTGCTTTCCTCCTTCTTCCTCTGCCTTCCTCCCTCATTTGATGGTTAGAAAAAATACTGGGTACTTCCGGGAAGATGGCAACCGGGTAGGCAGCAGAGAGAGAACCTCCCAGAGGATTACCACCCAAACAATGAAATATAGCAATATGAAGACAGAAATAAGGACTTCCGGGAAGAAGACAACCAGCCGAGAGAGCGAGTGTGGAGGGAAGAACGGCTTCAGCTCCTGAACCCGACAGAGAACGCGCTACTGGGACAAACTGCACCAAACCGGGCAGCGCTCAGGGATCCCGCTCAGAACCCCACCCCCGCAGCCAGCGCTGCGCGAACTGGAGCAACAGCGACCGGCCGGCGGGATTTCTGAGTCGGGGAAAATCTCCATCCAGGGAAAAACATCTGAACGGCACTCCTGTCTGCACGATCACAGGGTGAGTTAAGTGCGCGCTCTAACCGGTTTTTCCTGAATCGGGAAGAAGCTCAGCC
>PVLD010002793.1:0-135570 GCA_004027595.1 Dinomys branickii
GTGATCTAGGGCTTATGTGGGATAAACAAGCAGAAAGTACAGAGGCAGAATGGCTTGCCGGTTGGAGATTGATTTATATGTGTGCATCATAGTGACCAGCTATGGATCACAGTGATGAGCTGTTTCTAAGAGACAAGCAACCAGATCTGGAACAGGAACTAAAACTGAAGTATACTGGCTTGGGGGCGGGGGGCTCATTTTCTGTTACACTGTGAGTGGTATTGCTATGAACATTCATGTTCATATTTCTGGTATTGTTTTCTGTTGAGTAGAGTTGGAATGGAGCAAATGGGTTATATTGTGCCTGTAATGAGTTGATAATGCACACTCTCTTCTAGTGATAACCAAGTCCACAGGTTGCGTTAGGGTGCACTCTTGATGTCATGGATTCCAGCATATGTAATGACGGGTGTCCATGAGTATAACATCGTAGTACCCTGTTTTTGCCATTCATTTATTTTTCTATCAGCCCCTTTGTCAGAAAACAACTCTGTATGTGTATGTGTATCGTCTTCCCCTGTGGAGTAAAGATTGAACCCAGGGCTTGAGCATGTAGGGTAAGTATTCTTAGCACTCCCATTTAAAGCTTGTGAAATTTTTTTTGAAGTTTGCCTATGGCCCAGCAAAGAGTTGTGTGTTTTGTTTTTTTTTTTAGGTGTGTGCAGTATCTTATGTTTGTAAATTTGTGCTGATTAATCATGTTAAATTCAGTAATATCCTTTCTGTTTGTTTTGCTTTTGGTTTATTGGTTCTATTGATTATTGAGAGACCTATATTAATACAGATTATCTTTTACCCATAATACTTGGACCCAGAAGTATTTGGGAGTTTGGGGTTCTCCCCACCACAGATTTTGGAATACAGTAATTAAACATACATGATGAGATGTCTTGGTGATGGGACTAAAGTCCAAACGTGAAGTAAGTTTGTTTCTTTACCTTATCAACATGGTCTGGTGGTAATTTTATACAATATTTTTAAATTTTGAAGTCTTGTAGATTCCTTACCACTGAGTTGCATCCCAGCCTTTTAATTTTTTTACTGTTTATTTATTTAGAGATGGGTCTCTAAATTGCCCAGTCTAGCCTCCAATTTAGAGCCTTCCTAACTCAGCCTCCTGAGTATTGCTGGGATTACAGCTATGGTCCAATGCACCCTGCTTGCTTTATGTATTTTGAGAATATATTATATAAAGTGCATGTTTGTTTAGAGGTATGTATCTTCCACATCAGCTCAGTCTTTTTAAATTGTTTAATGTGTTTAAGGCAAAAAGTATTATTGGAGGTTATGTTTCCTAAATTGATGATTAATGCTACTGCAGTATCTTTTATTATTAAGTTATTGTGTTAACGGTATTTCTTTTTTTTGCTTTTTATTTTCAAGGTATATATGTGTGGTTGGATGATTCTTTTGTCAACAATAGATAATAGGATACTAAAAACTTTGTTGATACTCCTTTTTCTCTTTATTTGGGTGGTGGAACAGCTGTTAAAATGACTGACATAGTTGGTTTTAAATCTGTTAATAAATGCTTTTTACTTATTGTACTTGTCTTATATGCTTCTTCTTGTCCTTCTTGCCTTCTTTTGGATACTTTTTCATTTTTTTCCTTCTGTTAACTTGAAAGTTACTTAAAACATTTATCCTTGATTTATCAACGGCTAATATTAAATGATACTTTCCCCTTCCTAGACTCCTAAACTGCATTACCTCATTCTTACTACATGCTATTATACTTGCTGTTTTACTTCTGTATTTCTATCTTAGACAGTAATTTGCACAACTATTTAGATTTACCCACAAAGTTTACCCTTTTTATTCATCATTCCTTGTTATAACTTAGGTTTTATTCTTGGAATATTTTCTTTCTGCCCAAAGAACAAGTACCCTTTATGTTTCTTGCCTAAAGTTGGTATCACCCACATACCCTAAACCCAAGGCTCACACATGCAAGGCAAGCATTCTACCTCTCAGCTACAACATGGACCCTCATCTTCTTTCATGTGAAGTGTTGTAGTCAGGACTTACGAGAGAAAAGATTTAATACCAGACACATAATTTATAGGGTTATTTGATACTATTCATCCAAAGAGTCAAATACAGAAGAGTGTGGAAGATCTATCTATGCATCAGAAACCCAAAGAATCCAGCTGAGGCCTGGATCCCACGGCAATGTCCTGCACAAGTCTAGCTGAAGACCTAGAGCCCCCGACAATTTCTCATGCAGTGTCTCCTCCCTGTATCAAGGATCTGCACTGGGAAGGTCCGGAGGTCAGTGGTGGAAGCTAGAAAGTCTGCACCAGCGGGATGAAGGATCTGTGCCAGCAGGCTCAGGGATCTGCACGGGAGCCAAGAAGCGAGGCTCAAAGTAAGGACCAGAGCTCTCCCAGAGTCGCAGTCATCCTCAGCGACAGCGAGAACCCGAGCTCCTTCAAGGATGAGAACAGCTGAGTTCATATCAGGAGAATCGACAGCACCCTATCTTCCTTTCCAGTTCTTCTTTTATGCTGTTGGCAACAATCCTCAGGTGGGCCCTGCACATCCAGCACCATGCTGCTCCAGGTCAGCTGGATGTTACAAGTTGACCATTAGTGAATCTACCACATAGGGTATTTTTGATGCATGTAGAAGGCCAGGTTGAGTTCTTTCCAAGGTGTGTTGGAAGAAGTTACTGAGTTATATCTTTACTTTCTCTTCTTTATAGGAAGTACACTATCAGTTTAATATTTGGTTCCATGGATGGAATCTCTTCTTTCTACAGGCTTTTATGGGGTTTTCCTGTCTTTGATATTCAAATGTTTCACTTCTGTGTGTGTGTGTGTGTGTGTGTGTGTGTGTGTGTGTGCTTTCCTGCTTGGAACTCTTAGTGAATCTATGGGGACCTTTATGACTTTTGAAGGGGTTCAAGACATCTCAAGAATTTCTACTGCCTTTCCCTGTTCTGAGTTCATTTAAATGGATGTTGGACCTTGTTGATCTCTTATCCCCTCCATTCTTCATTCTGGATGTTTTTATCCCATCTCTGTTTATTCATTTTTAATAGGATTAATCTGCCATTATTCCTATTAAATTTGTTGTATTTATGTCACTTGTATAATATCTAGTTTTTGAATAGTTTTCTACCAGTGTTCAATCTTTTATCTCTTTGAATTTTGTAAGTACAGCAATTTCTTTTTTTGTCATTGTTACTGAAAATAAGCTTTATTACATCAAGAAATAAATACATATGAAATTGCAAACAGTTTTAGTCATTTTCTTCTGGATATTTTGATCATCTTACAACAAATGCAGACCTGAAATCTGTAGTCTTCCTGTGAAAGTGTCCAGGGTCCTTGTTAGGTGCAGTGAATTCTCTTTCTTCTGTATTTATAACTTTTGCGTTTTTAGAACTGACTTCAAAGTGCTAGAGAGTCACTTCTGGATATTTTTATCATCTTACAACAAATACATACCTGAAATCTGTAGTCTTCTATGAAAGTGTCCAGGGTCCTTGTTAGGTGCAGTAGATTCTCTTTCTTCTGTATTTATAATTTTTGCATTTTTAGAACTGACTTCAAAGTGCTAGAGAGTCACACAAATATCTAAACCAAGACACTCCATCAGCGCAGGCTACACCTAATCTGTGCACAGTGGGACCAGCGCTGGGTCAAGCAGAATGGAGTGTACAGAACAGAGTCCTTGGGTTGGCAGGGTTTATGACAAGGAGCAAAGAATAATCGTGAAGGTGTATATGTATTCAGAAGAGAAGATTAAAGGGAGACACTGGGATCTTGGGTGCAGACAACAGTTTGCTGTAAGATAACGTCACATGCATCTTTTAAATCAAGGCTTAAAACAAAACAAAACTGGGGATTGGCCTCCTACCTAACATGGAAACTCTAATTCCCTGTAAAAGCTTTTCTCATTCTTTGAGACTGTAGGTTCAGAGCCTAGCAAATCATGGCAGGAAAAAATTCTAAACTGTTAACACTTGTGTTATGTTGATACATTGTTTCAACTTTACATTGTTTCAACTTGGGGAGTCTAGAGGTTTGGCTGAGTGATTCAGCAGGAAGCCAGGGTGCTTACTTTGTACACATCCTGAGCCTGTGGAAGAGGAGGACATGGACATTGTGCCAGAGCTACACGCCCCCTGGGGGGTGGGTAGGCTGTTTACAATAAGGGAGAAAAAGAGGCTGCTTGCAGCCATTCCTCCCTTTTGCTCTTGTGGTTTTTGCTGTGTGCTGCTGTCATGAACAGTTTGCCCTCTGCCATGTGCCACTCTGCCTCTGAACCAGCCAAGTATGGACTGAGACCTCCACGAACTGTAAGCTAAATAAACCTTTTCTTCCTTCATTTTGGGTGTTGGGTATTTTGTCTCAGCAACAGGAGAAAAGTAACCAAGACAACTTAGAAAGCCAGAGTTTCTCTGAACAGGCAGTGGCTGTACCCTTCTAAGCCAAGATGGGATCTGGGGCTCACTGCCACTAGGACCTGGCAATGCGCTTGTCTCTGCCAGGCACTCCCAGACCAACCTGTGTGCTGGATGATGCCCTGCATTAGCATCTCTGCAGTACTCTGCTGCCTGCTACAGGGGTCTGATCTTCTTCCCCTGCTCCTTGATGGTGGGCAGCTCTGCATATTTGCTCCAGGGCACTTGGCTGTTCCCAGTTCCCTGGCAGCCCGTAGTAAGCAACTGTCAGTACTGGGAGGATGTGTCTATACCAGTGGAGGGTGAGTGGACACTTGCAGCTGCATTGAGGGTGGTGGCAAGCACATTCGAGGCAAATTTCTGCTTGTACAACGTCCCCATGGGCACTGTGCATAGCCGGGCCAGGCCACAAGGACAGCAATAGCAGTCCTGCATCCCGCATCTGAGCACCTGCCAATTGCCGTGCACTTTTGGTAGCTGGAGGCTTGAGCCACCACTTGTGTTTCATTTACTAATTGTATTTAGGGATGGGGATGTATAGCTCAGTGGCACAGTGCCTGCCTGACAAGCGTGAGGTTGTGAATTTGATTGCTGCTACCAAAAAAAATTGTATTTATTGGAACCAAGGGTGTAACTCAGTGGTAGAGCACTTGGCTAGCATGTTCAAGGCCTACCACTACCCAAGAAACCATATATATAATTTAGTCACCATTTTCCCAGCTTAAAAGTATGATTTTGCAACTGTAGTCCTGAGAGCCCAGGGTTTTTTGTTGTTGTTTTATATTTAATGTTTTTATTGGGTTTTATTCATTTTTTTCCTCTTTGTGCACTTTGTGTGTGTGCACATCTAGTTGAATCCATTTTAGATGTTGCCTGAATAACTTGAGGTCTAGAATGATATTCCCATATTTATGCTTGCTTCTGCTGTGGGGCTTGTTTCTGCTGCACATCTGAAGGAGTAGGCATTCTGGCATCTTGGTTCAGTTGCAGGGGTAAAGGTGGGTTGAGTATGTGCTATGCTTCTTAGAACCTAGGTATTTTCCACTTACCTTAGTTCCTAAGTGCCGCAGTTCAGGATTCCAGCTGAGGGTGAAGTGGGTTAACCAGTACCCCCCCCACACACACACTCCCACACCCCTACATCCCACACCCCTGTCTTGGTAGTCTAGGTTTTCCAGTCCTTGTCTCCTATCCTTGCTGAACTATTGGCTTTGCAGCTGTCTATTAATATTTGGCTGTTACTGTCAGGGATCAAAATGGTTCCAACTGCATGGTTTCTTCTAGATCCTGCCTCTGTGATGCTGTATTTTCAAGTTCTTTTGATGTCTTCAAACATACTTAGTGTAAGTTCAACTTTTTACCTTGTAAGTTTTCATTGGTATGTGAAAGTTGAGAAAGTAGTGCAAAAAAATATTCTTTATCCCTTTGACACAACTCTAATAGTCTTTAATAGCTTCCTTCTGCTATGACAGGATGTTCCCAGTTCCTTGTATTATTTCCTTCTCTGACCTGGAATTAGCTACCGTATTTCCGTGAGAAATAGATTCCTGATAGTTTGTGTTTACTTTTGTAGCCATTTGGGGGCTGCAGTAGACTGTCAGCCCATTACTACCAGGAATTGGCCATTCTTTACACAAATAGCTGCAGATGGCCCTCACAAGTATATTAAGGGCCAAGGACTATTATTTACTTACGGTTTTAGGCAGAGGTGGTTATACCATGAACCTTTTGTCAAACCCATTGTTACCTATTCAGAATGTTTCACCGGCTTACAAGGGAAACAAGTAATAATTAAAATTATAAAATATTGTGTAATGTATCATAACTACTTTATTAATGTAAAAGAAGATAGTATTGTTAACGTGTCAATTCACATTTTGTTTTTCAAGGTATGAAACCAAAAGCTTTTGATGTGTATTAGGAAAACAAGGTATTGTGATTCTTGGTCCATAGCCACCATGACAAAAGCAGTTACTATTGTAAAACAAATAACTTGGCTGGCCTTTGTTCTAGCTCTTAGGAAGTAGCTCTGTATCATTCATTCATTTAGGCTTTTGGGGACAAGTTCTCACTGTGTAGCCCAGGCTGGCCTAGAACTCAGTGACCCTCATGTTTCAGCCTCCTAAGTTCCGGGATAATAGGTATGCACCACCATGCACATATCTGTATCCTTTAGACTTTCTCAGAAGTTCTTTCTTAACACAGGGTGAACCCTCAGTTGATAGTAATAAGGAACGCTGGAAAGAGCAGCCGTGAGATTAGACAGTTGGGCCTTTGAGCCTATAACAGCAGCCCAATATCTGGGGGAGGAGCTAGAGACTGAGACCAAGCTCTGGCCAGTAAGTCAATTGTGCAGATGTAATGATTGACCAGTAAAAAGTCTGGGCACATAGGCTCAGAGAGCTTTCCTTACTCTGCATGCTGTAGTCATGCAGTTGTGCAAGAAGGATGATCTGACCCAACTCCACAAGATCACAAGTGCCACATGTTTGGGGCCCTCACAGACCTTGTACTGTGCATCTCTTCGGTCTCTATCTTTGTCTGATATAAAACCTGAGACCCCACCAGCTTATGACTGTGTTTGAGGTGAAGTCAGTCTTTTGGCAGCCTATAAAGTTTGACCTGAGTGATTAGGTGAGGCCTGCCCTACAAATGTTGTGGCAAATATACCCATGAAGGCTGGATGTAGAGACAAGCAAGTTTATTACCCAGCAATTGGCACCCAGCAAGGAACCAGGCACCAACCCCGAAGGGTAGGAGGGAAGAATAGTTACATAGTTCCAGTTCTGGGTCTAGTGGGGTGATTAGGTTTTCTTCTAGTATGATTTAGTACCGCTACACAAATACTCCTGCAAAGCATGGGCTTAGCTTGTGACAAAGGAACAAAAGTGTTTGACATTTTTACGTAGGGAACAAGCAGTCTTATGACAGTGCATGGGGTGGTATCAGGTTAGGTAACTATAACAACATTTACAGAAACAGAAACTTAAGTTTTAAAATGGCACTAGAGTACCAAGTGGCAT
The DNA here is from genome assembly GCA_004027595.1 of Dinomys branickii. Lineage (NCBI taxonomy): Eukaryota > Metazoa > Chordata > Mammalia > Rodentia > Dinomyidae > Dinomys > Dinomys branickii. The sequence goes on from PVLD010002793.1 coordinate 7,435, forward strand.
AGATTTGGTTCTCTTTCCCACATCACCCTCACACATGTCTGTAATGCCTCTGTTACTCCTATTTGGTGACCAGTATGGAAAAGGTAGTAAGTCACATGTCACATATTTGGGGACAATACCTTGTCATTGATTTTTGTGCTACCATATTCATTATTGGAACAATTTTTAAAGTAGGAAATTTATTTCAGTGATGCTACTTAGTAGCCTATATCATCTTTACCAAGTTACTGTAAATTCTGTGCGGCTGTTTTTTTTTTAATTTCCAAAATGGCTTGGTAATAATACATGCCTTCCTAATATAGTGGCTGTGAGGAGGATATAAATCAGTACAATGGAAGCGCTTAAAGTCTAATGTTCAGTAAACATGTTTATGGTAAGAATTTGAGCATTTGGTGATTGCCTTTGAGAACATTAAGTTTGGGGGTGGTGGTGGCCTGAGGATTGAACCCAGAGGCACTCTCCCACTGAGTTGCACCCTCAGCCTCATTCATGCGGTACTGGAGGTTGAGCTTATGGTGTTCTTAAGCTATATCTTTTGGCCTTTTAAATTTTAAGACAGGATCTTGCTAAAATGCCCAGGCTGGGATTGAGCTTGTGATCCTCGTGCCTCAACCTCCCAGAGTACTCGAGTTATGGACATGCACTGCCACACGTAACTCAGGCCTTTTACTTTTTATTTTGAGATAAACCCTTGCTAAATTGCCCAGACTGGCCTTGAATTTATGATCCTTCTGCCTCAGTCTTCCAGGTAGCTGAGATTACATGTGTGTATCATTGTACTCCGCTCCTCAACCTTTTCTTTTTTTTTTTTTTTGGTGGTGGTGCCTTTGCACTCAGTTATATTGTGCTTTGCCTTTTTTTTGAGACAGGGTCGCACTAAGTCCCAAAGTTGACCTAGCCTGGGCTTGAGATTTCTCTCAGAATGTTGAGATTTACCCAACTTTACATTTGGAAAATTTGTGAACTGCAGCACCAATTCAAAGAATATTAGTGAATATGCCCTTCACTTAAATAAAACCATATTTTGCCATAAATCATTTTACCTGTTGAGCATGTTGCATTTTCTTTCCCTGAGTCATTTGATAGTATCTTGTGACAATCATGATTCCACCTCTACAAACATTTCAGTGTAAATATATTCTTGTGTGCAGCTGGTGTCCATGTTATGCTTTCAAAGTTTAATGATCTTCCATAATATATATTTAGTCCCTATTTAAGTTTTCTCAGTTGTCTTAAGTGTCTTTTGTGTTCCCCACTGCCTTGCAGCATCTGTTTAGGGTTTACTTGCTGTGTTTAATTAGGTCCCTTTAGCCTCTTGCTTGTAATCTACAGTGTCTTTTCTTTTTTCTTTTTCTTTTCCTTTTTTTTTTTTTGAGACAGGGTCTCACTGTGTAGTTCAGGCTGACCTAGAGCTCACTTTGTAGCCCAGGCTGGCCTCAGGACTTGTGGCAGTCCTGCCTCAGTCTCCAGCGTGGTGGGATTACAGCTATGTACCACCATGCTTGGTTATCTCTCATTTCTTATAACATGGACTTTTTGAAAAGTGTGGTCCATAAAGCTAGGTCTAAATCCTTGACTAAAAGAAAGTGTTGAGTTTTTTTGAACTTCTAAAAAAATTTTTTTGTCTTTTGAGACAGGGTCTCACTGTGCAGTTCAGGCTGGCCTTGAGCTACTTTGTAGCCCAGGCTGAGCTATATCTGCAGCCAAACAAGAGGGGTGGCTGCGCTTTCTTTTTTTTTTGCGGTACCAGGTATTGAACTCAGGACCTTGTGCTTGCCAGGCAGGTGCTTATGCCACTGAACTAAGTAGCCCAGGCTGGTCTTGAACTCGCAATGATCTTCCTGCCTCAGCCTCCCTCCCAAGTGCTGGAATTACAAGGGAATGCTGGAATTCCAGGAGTGCTGGAATTGCAGGCATTCGCCACCATACCTGACTTTTTTTTTGTTTGTTTTGGGTCAGATTTGTTACTTAAGCATTCCTTGATTTGTTTAGTACCCTGTTTCTTCAGACCAGTATGCTTGTGTTAAAGGACTTTGAAATAAGAATGTGATGAACCTTGGGTACTTAGGCCCTGGGTTACCTTCTTTGTTTAAAGGCTTTTTGACAGCATGTTGGTATATCTCCTCTTTAGAGAGATTGAAAAGTTTGTGGATTTTGCTAGATCTTTTGGGCCCAAGGTGGCAAGGAATAGCAGTGTCAGCCAATCCAGGAACATCCTTCTCTCCTTTGTTTTTTTATTAAACAATAGCAAAGTGGACAACCCTCAGATTGCTATCTGCAGTGAAAGCCTGAACAGATATGTGCTTTCCCCAGTTCTCGTTGGTCTGTAATGGAATGTCCCTTACTCAGTAACAGGTACGCTTGGCCACAGGTCAAGACACCCTGCTTCGTGGGGAAGCCTTTTGATTCCCACCAGTGTTTGAGACCATATAACCCTTCAGTTATTCACCTTCTGAGGCCATACACTGAATGTGCAGAGTTTGTATCCATTGTCCACTTCAGTGAGTTTCTAGCAGCCAGTGGCTGGGAAGGAGTTGTTTAGCTTTATCTTGAAGCTTCGGATTGCCCTCCAGGTGCCATGAAAAGAGAGCTCCAACCTCCACTTAGCTCTTTCTTAACTGGGTTTAAGTAAAAGATTTCTAACTATTTTATAAATAACAAGGTACTTTGTGTCACATCAGGAAGTATATAAAGTGAAATTGATTCACTGTTCAGGGGGCTGCGTTGTTTATCTCCCTGTAATGAAGGGCCAGTCTCCATTGTAACAAGAGCTTTCCCCTGGATAGTAAGCATATAACTGGTTCTGTAGTAGCCCCTCATGTTGGCTTTGCCTAACTGAACATAGGTCAGTTGGTGTCTCTCCCTTCCTGGACCTTTCTCTCTGGTGAACCCAGGACCTAATATGCTAAGTACCTCTCTGCCACTGAGCTACACACCCTCTAGTCCCAGGTCTCTTTTTTTATGGCCTAAGCTCTACTTGACACCATTTCTTATAACATTTGAACAAAACTTGTATCACTTCTAGAAACAATGAAATTTTATTAGCCTTTAAAATCTATTTAACATTTTCCTTACTATTATTCTTATTTACTGAGTAATAGAACAAATTAAAGAGGTCTGGTAGTGCAGGCCTGTAATCACAGCACCTGGGAGGCCGAGGCAGGAGGATTGCTGCAAGTGAGGCCAGCCTGAACTACACAGTGAGACCCTGTCTCAAAACTCTCCCCTCCGAGTCACCTTGTTTCCTTCTCCTGCAGCAACTTTTCCTTTAACTATTGTCTTTTAAGTTTGTTAGCAAAAATGGATGCACCTTGAAGGCATTCGTAAGTGAAATAAACTGGACATACCTAAGTAAACACCACATTGTTTCTCTGCTGTGAGAAATCGAAAGTGTAAATAAGGACTAAAGTGTGTAATAGATAATTGTGAAACAGGAAGAAAACGTTCACATAGGAAGGGGAACTAGGGATGGGGGAGGGGGAAAGGAAGGAAGGGAAAAGAAAAAAATGAGAAAAGGAAAAATGGAAACGAAGTTTTTCTAAATAAGGAGGGGAAGAGGAGTTGAAGGGGGAGGTTAGGGGAATGGGGGAAAAAAGTTGTGTCCTGTACAGATACAAATTCCCTAAGTTGGATGTGATCATAAGTAATAAAAAAAAGCTTGTTAGCAAGTTCACCTTGAGCCTTTTAATGAAGTGGAAAGCAACAGAAAATATTGCAGAGATAAGCCAAAATCTGCTAGCAAGAAGAATGCATACTTTAGAACATTAATAAACTAAAACTTCCTTGTCATTGGAATGAGTTTGTTAGGATAAATTAATATTTGTATAGATTTTAAATTTCTGTAATATTTGAAGTTTTGTAAAGAACAAAGAGGTGGAGTCAGGTGTTTCTTTTTTTAAGTTTGGAAGTAACTTAAATCATTGAATGCTGATGGCAGTGTTCTAGTAGTGAGATTTGTAGAGGACAAAGAATGGGTTGGATTGAGCAAGTGACATCGTTGAACTTAATAGCTCGGGGCAGTTCATCTGTTTTTATAGTTGGCAAGCAAGTCTGTTTTCTAAGCAAACCGTCTGATGGGGGTATATGTGTGGCATTGTTGAATGCACTTAATATTTAAGATGATGAATTTGGAATGAAAGTTTCTACATTTCTGATCCATGTTGAGTGTGTTAGCTATAAGCACAGCGGAAAGGGAGCTGGGTTAGGGCTTTGCACAGGAGCATGACTGAGAACTACAGGAAAAGTTGAGCACAGTAGAGAAAAAACTTTGTGGTTGTGATGGACCATCCCCAGCCTAGGGCAGTTAGAGACAGTCGGATAATGAAAAAATGGGAAAGCCATAAATTGTGCTAATGAGAATTTAGAAATCAAGAGATCTCTGAAATAAATGTTTGTTAAGCTCTCAGAGATATTGGCCAGAAATTGGCTGGTTCTGGGGCAAATTCTCGTAGCTATCAGCATCACAGCCAAATAGCAGTTGGAAAAAAAATGTCTGCAAGATCTAAGAAGCCAAGGTATTTGCGTGGCTGGCTAACATGAAGTGGACAAAGTCCTGGGTTAATAGGATCACTGATAAAGAGAATCTTGTTGCTTCTGGTTAGTTAGGCCTATAAGCAGAATGCAGTGTCGCCCAAATGGCTAGTCTCCAACATACAAGAAGGGAAAGTGAGCGTATTTTCTTTCATTGGTTTACCATAAAGCTGCCAGTGTAAAAACTCCTTGTCTCTTCCATCTACTGGCCTATAACTTAGTTGAGGACTTGTCAAAATTCTTCTCTTATTAGCTGCATTGAAGAATTAATGTAGTGAGAGTGTTTAGTGTAAGAAATATAGAATACAGCTGGGTGTGGTAGTGTACACGTCTGCAATCCTAGCTTTTGGGTGGCTGAGGCAGGAGGATCACCCCAAGTCCAGGGCCAGCCTGGGCTACATATAGTGAGTTCAAAGCCAGTCTAAACTATGTAGTAAGTCCCTGTATTAGAAAAGAAAAATCTCAAATAGTGGTGGTGGTTTTGAGCAAAACATGCTTGAGTTAAGACCTGGAGGGAAATATGTATTGGTGATTAAAAGGTCTGAGCTGTACTGGAAAATAGGTGGCTCAACTATGCTAGGTAGTTTAAAGCGGAGGTGTTCAGGAGCCTAGGAATATGTGTTGAAAAGATCAAATGCACATATGTTGGAGTTGCCAAGAATGCTGATGGTAATCTTGGGAAAGGAAGTAAATCAATGTCTTTAATAAGTGTGTACAGATGACTAGAATGTTAAAAGTCTGTCCAAAAGGAATAACTGTTAGTACTAGTATATGGCATGGTTTCCAAGGGAAAGTTCTTTATTGGAGAACTTGCAGAAGGATGTGCAGTGAAAAATGGAGGCCTTCAACTTTGGAGGGAGCTTTGTGTGGGGATGGGAACACGCTTAAGGTGGGAAGAGAGGTGAGCGAAGGAAGCACAAGTTTCTGCTGTGGAATAAGGTAAATGAGTGATGTGAGGCTTCTGGGGGGTAGTCTTCATCATAGGCCTGGTTGAGTTGGATGAGTATAATTCTTCGTGAGACCATCTGACATACTGGAGACCTCCCTTAAGCCTTCCATGGAAACCTTAGCCCCAGAATGGGCCCCATGCTTTTTTCAGAGTGTTGTTTATTGCCGTTAGGCAGTACTATTTAGTTTACTTGTTTATTTTCTACCCTCCACTTCGAACTTCCAAAAGCAAGCATGTAGGAATAGTTGTTGGATGAACTAATTATAAAGTCATTGATTTTATTTTTTTTCCTTCGAGGCAGTGTCTCATTATGTAGTTTAGGCTGGCCTTGGGCTCACCATGTAACCCAGGCTGGCCTCAAACTCCAGCAGTCCTCTTGCCTCAACTGCTGTGTGCTGGAATTATAGTCTGGCCACCACACCCTGCTAATATCATTGAATTTTAATCTGCGTTCTTTGAATCATAAAAAAGATTTATGTAAATTTTTTTGATGTTGGTGGAACTAAAGGGGTAAATAAGGAGCATACAGAAGGACAGATACTGGAAAGTAGGAAGAAAATGTTAAAATGTAAGGAGAACAAGAGAGGGAGAAGAGAAGAAGGAAAACATAGAAGGGAAAAAATCGAAACAAAGCTTGGAGAAATGGAGAGGGCAAGAAGGGCTGAAGAGAGGGGAGGTGAATGGGGAAAAACAAAATTAAGATATTATACTATATACAGGTACACATTCCCTATGATGAATATGATCACTATGTACAACAAATATGTACAAATAAATAAAGTGAAGAAAGGCAAAAAAAAAAAAACAACTCAGGACCATCGCAAGTCTTAAATGTAAATACTCTGCACATCAGTTGAAACACTTCTGCACTGTATGCTAATACATTCTGCTGCTAGAAATCAGAAAAGGGCAGATGACAGGACTTCAGAAAAGGTTTAGTTAGATTGGCATGAACCATCTTCCTGGTGGGACACAAAGAACCAGAATATGGGTGGGCAGCAGGGGTTCGTGGTCACTGGAGCAGAGCTGGGCAGAAGACGAGTAGCCAGCAGTCCTGAGCAGGAGAAATGATTATGCCCAACAACTTTGTCTGTCTATTTCTGCTTCCAAAAACTAGACAAAAGGGTCTAATGACTTTGGAAGAACTTAAACTTCCTCACCCACAGAGATATTAAGTTATTTTATTGAAACAGCTTTATCATTTAAATCAAATTTGATTCCAGGAATTTGTAGTTCGCACAGTGAAACATTTTCATACATATTCTCGTAAAACATGAAAAAAAAGTTCTCTACAACTTTTCTCTCATGACATTTAGTTCTCCTAAATTAGTATTTGTAATTTATGTTCATTGTTCGCAGGTTAAAATTATCTAATCACTACAACATAACAAAATTACTACAACAATCAAGATGTTTCATAAAGAAGGGAGGAATCAGTTTAAGGTCAAAATTCTAAACCAGCAGGGTACCATAGCATGTGCCTGTGATCCCAGCAACTTGGGAGGCTAAGGTGGTACGATTGCTTGGAGTTGGAGGCCAGCTAGGTTGACACATAGCAGAATCCCACCTACACACAAAAGAAACAATGTGATCTTTAAACTTCTGCATCTGATTTATTTCACTTAAGATTATGGCCTTGAGGTGCCTAGAAATGACTCATTTATCCTTTATGACAAAGTAATACTGCATTGTATATAAGACCACATTTTCTTTATCCATTTATTGTTTGGTGGGCATATAGGATGTTTTTACAATTTAGCTATTATATATTTTTTAACAATTTTTTTTTTAGAGATTTAGCTATTATACATTGTGCTGTTGTAAACACTGGTATGCATGTATCACTGTGGTATGTTGCTTTTAACTCTTTCAGGAAGATACCTGGGACCCCTCCTAGGAATAGCTAGATCAATTGTAACCTCTAGTTTTAATTTTTACAAAATCCTCACACTGATTTCCATAGTGGTTGTACCATTTACCTTCCCATCAGCAATGGAGAAGGGTTCCTTTTTCCTCTCAGCCTTGCCAGCATTTGTTACTGGTTCTTTTCTTGATGATAGCCATTCTATGTGGAGTGGGATGGATGGTTGTTTTAATCAGCTTTTCTCAAGTGACCTGTGATGTTGAGCATATTTTCATATATTTATTTGCTGCTTATATTTTTTATCCCTTTCCGTTTTAGTTTGGTGCATGGTGAGAAATACGGGTCTAGGTTTAATCTTTCGCATGTGGTGCCTGTATAAAGCCAGTTTTTCCAGCACCGTTTGTTGAAGAGGTTGTCTTCCAGTGCAGGTGTTCGGCCCCTTTATCAAAGATAAGGTGGCTGTGTGCTTTGGGGTTTGTTTCTGCATCTTCTGTTCTGTTCCATTGATTATTGGGTCTGTTTTTTGAGTTTTTGTTTTTTCCACTATCATGCTGTTTTTATCACGATAGCTTTAGAGTGTAACTTCAAATAAGGGATTGTGATGCCCATGTCCAGATTTCTTTAGGGTTCAACCCATCGCCTCTTTTTTCCTCTTCTGCATTTTAGCTGAGACTTGTGTTTTAAGTTCTTTTCAGTGATGTACTGGGCATTTTGTTACTTTGATGCTCTAGCAATGAACTATCTCACTGTTTTACAGAGTGCTTGTGCTTCCACATGGTTTTGCTGAGCTTGTAAAAGAGGAACTTGGATGGTGGATTAACAAGAACACTGCATTCTGTGGAAAGTGTCAAATTGGAGAAGACTGAATTTTCACCCTAGTCCAGCAGCTCTGCTGCTCACATAAATACAGATGAATGAAGACCCCATTCGGAAAGTCACCTGGCCAGCGGTCCAGAGCTGATGCAGGTAAGCAGTGTGGCACTGCACATACATTGATGTAATACATTTTTTTTTCCCCTTCTGGGATCAAACTCAGGACCTTTGCACTGAGTTACATCCCTAGGCCTTTTTACTTTTTGCAACAGGGTGTTGCTAAGTTTCCTAGGCTGCCCTTGAAGTTGGAATCCTTCTGCCTCCTAAGTAGCTGGAATTAGCAGTGTGTATAACCACACCTAGCTAGTACAATAAACTTTTAAAAACAAATATAAAATTGAGGAGATAAATGTGCCTAATAAAACCTTTTTGTGCCTCTCAAAAACAAACTAGGACAGCTATTTTGTTTCACCTGTTTCTGTGCTGTTCTTCAAGCTTTGTGATTTCCAGCATGTTATGCTTATACACATTTGAAGGAACTGCTTTAGTTTCTTGAAACAGATCACACTAAATTTTTTTCTGTATAACCTGACAAGTAATAGATATCTGGTAAATTTAGCAACAGAATTGTAAGTACCTAAGAGGATTATGGTAAAATCAGTTATTTCACATGTGCATCTGAACGTTGAAAAATGTCAGATAAAATGTTAAGACTCTTTGATAAGTGAATCTGAGAATTTTGCTAGCAGTGTTTTTAATGTTTCAATGTTCTTATTGTTATGTGATTTAGAACAATTTCTATAGTATCGTGGAGTTCTTTGTACAAGAGGCCCTGAAGTGAGTTTGAAAGTTCAAGCTCTTGAATTCTGCCTTGGTTTTTCTTGTGACCAAGCTGTCCTATTTTGCTTTTGAGAGGCACAGAAAGGTTTTATTAGGCACCTTTATCTCCTTAATGTACAGAAGACACACATACCACTCTTAGAGATTTCCTAGGTTCTAAGAGCGGTGTATCTGGCAGTGGGGAGGAATACCAAAAGTGTACTTGTCAGTGTTTAAATGATAAGCCCTGTTTTAGGAACATTGCTGATAATAACAGTGCCTTCGTCAGTATTGGTAATGAATTTTTTTTTCAACCTTTAACAGACCAGTGTTCTGTTGGTTTTAAATTTTTGTGTCAGTAGCTGGTATGTCCATTTATAAGTAAAATTCACTCAGTAGAAAGCTAATTAATCTTATGCAACAAAAAGCCCAGATCAGTATTTCAGAGTTGGTATGGTGGCTCAGCTGTGCCCATGGGCAAGGTAATCTCAAAAGATTTGCATATCTAGGCACTCTGCTGACTGGGCCCCGGAGGTCTTTAAGCTGGGCTTCCTTAGACCTCTCTCTTCTTACATGAAGAGGCCTTTGAGGAGCTAAACTTACTACACGAAGGCAACCAGAGTACAGGGCACATACATAGGCTCCCTGCCTTGGCATTCCGTTCCCTAAGGCCATCTCTGAGGGCCACCAAAAGGCAAGGGAGGAAACACAGACCTGATGCTTTCTGGAAGGTGGGAGGAAGTGTTTTATAGTCATGTGTTAAAACTTCTGCAGATAGATTGGTTAGGCAACTTGCAGTGCATACCACAACCACCATATTTGGTACTGACAGCGTGGGTAATCAAACTTCAAAAATTAAAATTTTATATTCTCTGGGCCTTTCTAAAAAGTTTTTTTTGTATTCTCTTTATCACTTCCAACTAGGGATTTCTGTTTTGAAAATAATTGTGGTTTACATTGGAATTTAATTGGTGACTAAGGTCAAAGTTTTTGTATGCCAAAAGATATTGAGTAATAAGTTTGGGCTGTGCTGGGGATTAAACTCAGGTTCTTGAGCAAACACTGCCTCACTGAAGTACATCCCCAGTTCAGCAAGTATTGTTATATGATAAAGTTGTGTTCTTTCCCCTGTTGTTACTAGGAAAGGATTTGTGAAAGGTTGCAGTTTGCCAAAGATTGCAGTTATTTTTGCTTTATATCTATCTATCTATCTATCTATCTAGATATAGGAAATGGTAGTAGTAGATGATTTATGTATCTGATACCCATGTTTTAAAAATATGCTTGCCATTATATATTTTAAATTGTTTTCTTTTAGAAAACGTGATTCAATTTTTATCATTAATAAAAATATGTAGTTGAAGATGTCAGGTTGTGCTAACAGGCTTAAAACAAAAAAGAGTAGATATTCATTCTGATTTCTACTTTGAAAATTCGAAAACAGAGTATACACGTTTGTCTTGATCTACCATATAAGATATTTTGTTTTGTCTTCTGTTGAGGAATTTGCCTCTTTAACATGGCATCTTCCTTTCCACTAACTTCCTAATATTTTGGACTATAATAATGTAAAACAAGCTGAATGTGGTGGCACGTTTGTAATCCTAGTGCTAGGGAGGCTGAGGCAGGAGGATCTCTGCAAGTTTGAGGCCAGCTTGTCCTACAAAGGGAGTTTAAGGCCAGTCTGAACTGCATGGCAAGATCCTGTCTAAAAATGAAACAAAAAAACCCAAAAACCTAAAGATGACCAAAAAAAAAAAATTTGTAAAACATTGTTGAGTCAAGTAATGCAGTGTAGTTACTGGTTTTGGTGCAGTGTTTTGTTTTTCCTAGAGCTTGGTTGATTTTTGTTTTATGTGCTTAAATATGTTAGAAATTTGAGATCTTAAACACTTCAATAACTTTGTAAAACTCCTTTTAATTCCTTACACAGTCAAATGTGATAATCTATTGCATGTTTTTATATTTATTTTATTGATTCATTCATTCATTCATTCATTCATTCATTCATTTTTGAGGCAGGGTTTCACTATGTAGTCCAGGCTGGCCTGGAACTCGCAGTGACCCGCTTGCCTCAGCATCCCGAGTGCTAGGATTACAGACTTGTGCCACTGTACACCCAACTTATTTGATGTTTTTACAGTCTTACTTTTGTTCTCTAGTTTGTATTGATTGTTCTATAGGCCTGATGCAACACTGCCATCCTAGGAATCATTTTTCCTCATGCTTCTGTTGGGTTCTCCTTATTTCCTAGATGTTTTTCCTTGGTTGTTTCCTGCATGTAATTTCCTTGGTGTGTATTTTTATCTAGGGGAAGGATGTTCATGTTTTCATTCTTGGTATGGGGGATCAAACTGTGGACCTCACACTTGCCAGGCAGGCGCTATGCCACTGAGCTGTAATCCGCAGCTCATGTTCTTGTTTAAGAAGTTAGAAAAATAGGTGGTAGATGAGTAGATTGTTAAGTCAAATGTGTGTTGATCATTATGCTGTGTATGTGCTTGAAGCAGTCCGTAACAACAGGTTGTCACAGATACACATAAGAGATACAGCTCTGCTTGCATTGACCTTGTGTCTATTCTACCCTCATGCTAAAACCTTTGCCTGCATAAGAGCCTGGGTTGGAAGTGCTTTGCTTTGCTTTGCTTTTTTTTCTTTTTTGGTACCAGGAATCGATGTAAGTATTTCTCAACTGGGATTTTTAAGGCATTGCTGTGTTCCTTGGCTTTGAGGTTCCATTGTTGCTATTTAAGGAAGTTGGTTGCCATTTTTATATGTTTCTGGGTGCCTAATGGTTTCTTTCCTTTTTTGAAAATTTTAAAATCATATTTGTGTTCTGGAACTTTATAATAGTACGTATTAGTGTAGATGTTTTTCATTTATTGCTTGGTGTTTCAGTCTGTGGCTATATTTTGTGGGATGTGGAATTTTGCTTTGCTGTGTGATCATCTGTTCTCTCTCCTCAGGAATACTTGTTTGAATGTGAGGCTCCCTAGCTTGATTTCTTTGTTTCTTTTCTTCTTTTTTCTGGTTCCACATTTCATCATGTTATCTTTGCAGGGGGGACTTTATTAAATTTATTTTCCAACTTTTTAAATTTCAGTCATCGTTTGAAATGTCTCTACCTTTTCATATTTGTGTTTTTCACAGATGTAAGATGCTTATATTTCTGAGGATATAAATTGCAATTTTAAATCTTTGTGGAATTAGCTGTACTGCTTATGCGTTTCTTTGCTTATTTTTCTTAAATCCCTGGTGATCTTCTCACAGGCTAAAAAGTTGGAAGAATGTGGCTCAGTGTTAGAGTGCTTGCCTAGCATGTGTAAGGCCCTGCACCACGGGCCGGGACAGGATGACACACTGATGGGACACTGTATGAAAGAAGGGGCGTTTGGGCTCTTGTCAGCATCACTAACTTTGATTTCTTCACTAAAATTGTACAGTCATACTTGTTGCCTACTGTTGAAACTGGAATCCTAGAGACCACTGACATATAAAGCTGGGCTTGGTACGTTTGCTGAGCAAATAATACCTGGATATTTCAGAAGCAGGAAAGGCACTCACAGGGAGGAATAAGTTATAGGGTCACTATATATGCTGTGGAAGGGATTGATTAGGATTTCTAATCACAGTAAGATGCTGGATTTTATTGAAGTATCAGAATCCACACACACAAAGTTCTGGTCAGACATTTGGTCTTCATTTTGAACATAGGCCTGACTGACTCTGTTAGGAGGCTGTGGGGGTTTTTTGTTTCTCTTATGCATCATGGCTCAGTATAGCTTAACTGTTTTCAAGTCGTAGAATAGTTTATTTTATATATTATGGTTCTATTCTTTTCTCCTTTCAACAGACAGATACCATATAGTAAAGCTACCCAGAAGAGATCTTGTCCCATTATTTGAGGAGTGACCCTCTGATGGGTGCCATAACCTCTCTTTCATTGACAAGCTGATACCAGTACCTAGTTACTATGTATGTGCGTCGTACTTTTGCTTTTTAAACACGTAGGGTGTGTGTTGTTGATCACTCTTATGCAGCAGATAGAGATCTTTCTCTTGTTTTTTTATAATTTAGCAACATTCCATTGTTTGGAGGTACCATGTTAGTTTATTCAGTAATCCCATAGCAGAAAATGCCTCCTAGCCAGTATACTTCAGTTTGTTTGTTGCCCAGGTAACAGTTCCTGTTCCAGATCTGGTTGCTCTGTCTTTTAGAAATGACTGGTCACTGTGATGCACACTGTATAAACCAATCCCAAATTGACAAACCATTCCACTTCTGTACTTGTTGCTTGCTTATCCCTTATAAGCCCTAGAATGTCAGAGATCAGGACCTGATATTCTAGGAATGATCCTACCTAGTGCCTGTTAATGTAAATAAATCTGCCTCTAAATCCTGGGTGTCATTTTGGTGTTTCTGCTTGCCATTGCAATCTGTTATTCCTGAACATTTGGGTTGTTTCTCCTTTCTGCTGTTAGAAATAGTAGCTCTGGTGAATACCTTTATCCATGTTTCTTGCTAGTGAGTCACTGAGAAATTTCTAGAAGTAGAATGCAGTAAAAAAAGGTATATATAATTTTGTAAGCATTACTATATTCCCCTGTATAGATCCTGTGCCATTATTTTGCATTCCTATCAGCATTATGATTGAGTTCCCTCTCCACAGTCTTGCCTCTAGCAGATGTCAAAAATATGTGGCTTTTATCTGTCTTGTGGGTAACAAAACAAGTGTTTTGGTGTTCTGTGTGTAATGCAGAATATCTTGTCTTGAAAAGGCCTATTTGATCTCCTTTTTGTGCTATTAATGGCATTTTTCCTCTTTACTGTTCCAGGCTTTTTTTTTATATATCTTTATTTTATTTTTTATTTTAAAGACAAAAGAATGGAGACATACAAACCAGAACAAGCCATAAATAATATCAAAAATACAAAATTATACAGAACATAGCAGGGAATTAGCACTGGATGCTGTATTACATAATGTCATCTTCATACTAGTTAACACACAAACATAAAAGGAAATACCAAATTATAGAGAAGATAGTAGGGAATCAGCACTGGATGCTGCATAACATAAAGTTATCTTTACTTCCGTTAATACAAAAACGATTGAGGAAATACAAATTATAGAGAACATAGAAGGGAATTAGCTCTGGATGCTGTCCTACATAATGTTACCTTCACCTTTGTTACTCAGTTACACAGATGATGGCCCATTTGATCATTCAATTTTCTCCTCCCTCATCTCCGTTGCCCTACCACTCAATCAGTCATCTTCTCTGTGATAATAACTGTACTCCTGGGTTTATCTATACCCCTGGACTCTCGCCTTGGGAAGAGATACAGCTACCTCAGACTATATATACTATACCATACATGGATGTATACAAACTACCATTGTCAGAGGTGGAAAAGCACCTATGCTCACAGCGGACCGCCCCGGGCTCTGGCCCGTTGCTGTGCTATGGGTGGGGGCAGGTCCAGTCAGTGGGGCACCCTCAGCGGGGCCCACAGCAGAGCAGCCATGGGGCACACGCCCCCATCGGGGTGCCCTCGGTGACCTGTTCAGCTCTGTCTCGTTGCCTCCATGCCAGAGGCCCTTTCTTCTCCTCCTCTCTCCTCCTGATCTCCAGTATTACCGTTCCCCACCCCTTGAAGCTGGGCATTGGACGAAGTTATGATGCTTGGTATAAAGGCTTGAAATCTCCCTGGTCTGTTCTCACTGTGTTAGTTCAGGGTATGAACTGAGTTTGAAGATTAGTTCTAGAATAGAGTTGGAGGATTTTCTCGGGTCTGCTGTACAGAGTATGTTGTTTTCCAGACTCCCGGTCTGCTGTTTTTCATCTAATTTGTTGCTATGGGTTCATGCAAGGTTCATATGTGCAAGCTATAAGGAGACCCTCTTGGTGCTCACATTAATAGTTTGGGGTGAGTCCTGAAGACCGTGGATTTGTCCCATTGTTGCCAGGAACAGGCAGTGCTTGCTCAAGCCTCCGAGACTCAAGGTGATCCCAGAGAGAGTTGAGGGTGGGAACTGAGTCCCGGCAACCCAGCTTGTGCTTCCTGCCTGATGTTGGAGTGAGAAGGGCGTGGAGCCATGCGATCCACCTCCATGTGCATCTCCCTCCTGTTGCAGTGCTGGAGCCCCCGTCTGCTCCTCAGCCAGATCCCTGGGAGTCGCTGTGGCTTTGCCGCCAAGATTCCCCCGCTGCTCTCTGCTGGTAGCGGCTCACCCAGTGGAGAGGCAGGGGGTCACCACCTCAAGGCAGGCGCAGAGCCAGGTGTGGTGGGCTGTGTACTAGTTGCATTGATTCTCTCCAGGCACTGATTACGAGTGTTGCCGCAGGGTGGGGACTCTGCCCCAGTGGCTGTCGCAACCTCTCATTGTCACACTGGGTTCGACAACTGCTCCCGACCGCCATTGCCTCATTTCCTGGCTGCGCCCTCCTCTCTCCAGCCCTGGACCAGCTCTCGGAACTCTGCTGTCTCCTGGCCAAGTCGGGAGGCTTCTGTGAGCAGGGGCCTCCAAATCTGAAGCTGCGAATGCCGGAATGAGGGCGCAGGCCATGGGTGTGCTTGGAGCGGTGACTTCCTCCTTCTCCTCTCCCCGCTACTGTGCCAGGGGGATCTCCGATCCTTTCCTCCAGCAGAGGTTTTGCTTAGTCTTTCTGAGGGCTTCAGTTCCCATTTCAGATCCTTCCTGAGTTCAGGATACCCACCTCTTTCTCTTCTGTCCTTCACATGTTGCTATATTCCTATATTCCTTTGTCTGAGTGGCATTCCTCTGGGAGTTTCTCTCTCTGCTGCCTACCCAGTTGCCATCTTGAAGTCCTCTCTTAAAATTTATTTAGTTATTTGTTACTTTCTAGTGAATTGACCATGACATTTCTAAAGTTCTGAGATGGCCAACAGACCATAGAAAGATACCACTTTAGGCTCCTACTTGAAACAAACAGCTACAGAAAACTGCTGGCCTTGATTCAGGGCCATGTTCCAGGCTCTTTTAATGTGAGTTTTATTTTATTACTCAATTATCCTTGTTATTTGTCTTCCCATACTTTTGTGTAGTCAGTGTTTTGAAGAAAGCAGTTTCTGAATCTCTGGTCTCCTGGTCCTCTCTGTGTGTTTCAGTCTTTCAGCCTGGGTAACAGCTGTATGAGAACTTGTGCACTACCAGATTGAGTTTTAACATGGTTTCTGGGATTCTGTGTGTTTATGTAACTGTTTCTCATATTTCCTAAAGGATATAAAAATAACACAAGAAAGATGTGTCAGAGATACAAGTTTTTGTCCATATATGTATGGGAAATGCCAGTGTCTTCAGTTGGTAGTTAGGTGGGATTCTGGGTTCAAAATCATTTTACCTCTACTTTCAAAATATCTCTTTGAAATAATTAGTATTTCTTCTAACCCAGTGTCAGAAGAGCAACTCTAATGTTTTTAAGAACTTTACCTTGAAGTAGTTTTGCATATGTAGAATAAGGCATCATATTTTCTTTAAGGATTTTTAAGATAGACTTGTATGTTGTGTCTGTGCAGGGGTACTGGATGTTGAACCCAGAGCCTTTGTGCTGAGGTACAGTTGTGGCCCTTTATTAATTTTGAGATGGGGGTTCTCACCAAGTTGCTCAGGCTGCACCCGATCTTGTCCTTTTGACTTAGCTTCTTCGCAGAGTGCTGGGAGTATAAGCCTTCACCACTATACCTAGTTTAAAAGATTTAAGAGCAGTTTTAGCAAAATGGAGTGGAAAGGGCAGAGTTCCTGAATCCCTGTTTGTTTCCTTCATGCTCTACCTTCTCCTCAGGTTCAAAGTGGCGCACAGACTTACGTTGTTATAACTGATACTTCATTATCAATAGGTTTCCATCAGGCTTCACCCTTGGTGGTATACTCCTGTGAATGTGGACACTTGTGACAGCGTCCAGCTGCCACGAGAGTACCATACAGAGTAGTCCCCATTATAAATATATTTGTTGTCTGTATCTTTGATGAGGTGTCTAGGTCTTTTGCCTCAGTTTAATTTATGGTTTTTTATTGAGTTTTAGAAGTGCATTGTATATTTTCTATAACAATCCTTTCTTTAATAGATAGGTAATTTTCTGATAAATTGGTCAGTCTCTGGCCTATTGTCTTGACAAGATCTTTTGCAGTTTTTCTTATTGAAGCAGGTTCTTGTTCCTGCAGTCAGGCTGGCCTTGTACTCACTGTGTAGCCCAGGCTGTCCTTGAACTCGTGATCCTCTTGCCTCAGCCTTCTGAGGACTAGGGTTACAGATGTGCGTTTTTCAATTTTGATAAAAATTTATCAGCTTATCAGTTATTTTTTCATGAGTCATGCCTTTGGTGGTATGGCTGGTATAGTCTGGGAGATCCTGAGCTATTCATTCATGTTTACCACTTCTCACTTCAGACCACATTCCTCCTATCTGCTCTAAACTCTAAAATTGTTTTGGATGTGTTGAGACTTCTATTGTGACTCAGCAAATGGTATATGTGTCTAGTGAATTTTCCTGGGGATGCTTCAGGGAGGTTTGCTCTTGCTTCTCTTCTAGTTAGTGTCTTGCCTCACCATTTGGGGCTGTGACACATTTCCTTCTTCATCAGTTAACTATCCTTACATTTGTTATAACTGATACTTCATTATCAATAAGTTTCCACCAGACTCCACCCTTGGTGGTATATATCCTATGAATGACCTCTTAGTGCATCGTATGTTGGTGAGTGGCATAGGATGGCTTTTATGGCAGTCAGATCCCCTTCTCCATCTTCTTTCTCTCTGATCTGGCTTTCTAGGCCAATTGGTGGTTGCACATGCCTCTGTTTCCTTGGCTTTGAGAAATTGTAAAAGTATACTTGTGATAGAAATTTGTTTTAAAGATGCGCAGTTGATAATCAAGTCCCAGAATAGGAGACTTCCGATATCCTCTCAGAACCCTGCCCTGCCCAGAAGGCCTACTGTTCCAACTTCCTGGCCCAAAGCACTTTTTTTCTTTATCCCTGCTTTAGGCATTTAAATGTGCAGTCCTGATGCATATAGTAAAGTACTGCTTTTGTTGCATCCCCAAATTTTGATACCATTGTGTTTTCATTTTTATTCTGTTCAGAGTTTTTTTGTTTGTTTGTTTTCCTGTTCAGAGTATTTGAAATGTTTTGATTTTTGCTTTGGAACCATGAGTTTTTAAGCATAGTCACTTACCTTTCCAGGTAGCTTTTTATTCTTTTAGAATTTTTATTCAGAATTGCTATTTTATTGTTTATTTTGGAATTATTATTTTATTTTTATTTCAAAATCTGATATGGTAAGAATATATTTTCTGGTACTTAAATTGTTTTATGTGTGTTGAGACTTCTGTTGTGACTCAGCAAATGGTATATGTCTGTGAATTTTCCCATGTGAACTAGGAAAAATACATATTTAGGCATTATTCATTTTGTGAACTGTTAACGATATTCAGCTCTTCTACGTATCCTTTCTGATTTTCTTCCCACTTGTTCTATCAGTTGGTGAGAGTTATATAACTAAATGTAGGGGCGAGGGATATAGTTCAGTGGTGCAGTGCCTGACTGGCAAGCACAAGGTCCTGAATTCAATTCCGAGTAACCCCCAAAATGTAATTATGGATATGACTGTCTACATTTTCTGTCAGTTTTTGCTTTATGATTTTTAGTACTCTGTAATTAGGTTTGAATATATTTAAGATTATTGTGTTTCTTGATTAATTGATGTTATCGTTTTGAAATACGCTTTTTGAACTGTGGTAATCTTGTTTGTCCTCAGTTAATTTATCTAGTTTAGTTGGTGCAGTTAGTCTTTTCATTTAATGTTGTCATTGTGCTGGAGTTGGAAAATACTTGGGCTAAGATACAGTGTGGTAAGTCCATAGGCAAGCTGGCTTGCCCAGAGAACAAATCAGGGGCCTTTCTGTGTTTAATGTGTCTTATGTTCTTTGGCTCCTTTGGTTTTTTTTGTTTGTTTGTTTCATGGCGTAACATTCTACTCCCCCTACTATATTTAACTTTTTGAGATAAGCTCTTGTTGTACAGTTCAGGATGATCTTGAACTCAGTATGTAGCCCAGGCTGGCCTCAACTCACAGAGATCCTCCTGCCTCTGCTTCTTGAGTGCTGAGATTGTAGGCATGTGCCACCACACCTAGCACTTTATTATTTTTTGAGGTAAGATTGTATTAAATTTCTGGTTTCCCAGACTGAGCTCAAATTTGCAATTTCCTGAACTCAAAACACCCCGAATTCAGGGACCACAGGTGGTGGGACCACAGTTATCACCCTGCCTGCCTTCCATGGCTTGTTTCAAAAATGATTTTTTATTGCCAGCATGGTGGTGCACTCCTGTAATCCCAGCTCTGTGGAAGTGGAGGCAGGAGGAAAGGTGCAAGTTCAAGGCCAGATACATAGTGAGTTTAAGACCAGCCCTATGAGTTGTTTTAAAAAGCAACAAGACAAACAAAAACTATGTTAATGATTTTTGGAAATTTGGTTTGGAAGTACTTTGACATGATTTTATTTTTTTAATCTTTTCCTTTATTGAATTTGTTAGTCCTGTGACTGCTTTTTGTCACAACCAGAAAACTTGCTACATTTTTTGCTCTTTCACGCCTCTCTCCTCTCTTAAGAGTCTGGGGCCTAATGTTAGCCCTGTAGGTATTACTGTACACATTCCTGGGTTCTCTGTGTATTCCCATTAGTGTGGGTGCACGCACATGCACCATTGTAGTTTGTACTGCTGTTTGTCAAGTTCATTGGTCATTATCTTAGTTACTTTTCTCTCCTTGCTGAGACAAAGTACCCGACACCCAAGACACAAACTGTAACAGTGAGTTTATCTGCTTGATCTGTTGTGCTATTAATCGTATTCAGTGATCTTTTTGTTTTCATTTCAGTGGTTGATTTTTTAATCATACTTTACATTTTTTCTGGTTTTTCTCCCTCCCTCCCTTCCTTCCTCCCTCCCCTTTCCTCCCCTCTCCTCTCCGCCCCCCTCCCCCCCTTTATGGTTATTACTATGGTTTGAACCTAGGACCTCAAGCACACCAGGCAAGCATTCTGACACAGCTCCGTCCTTAGTACTTTGATTTTTATTTTAAGGTATTTTTCTTTAAATTTTATTTATTGTGGAATGGTAGGTCAAACATAAGTTTTTTGCATCATAGGCAAGTATTCTGCCACTAAGCTACACCCCAGGCCTTACACGTCTAATAATTTTTGGTGGATTGTTGGGGACAATTTTTGTGGTTGATCACTGGGTCATGTCTTTTTATAAAAGAGTGTTGAATTTTATTTTGGCAAGCAGTTTCTGGGGATAGATCTGTATAGCCTATGTTACAGGGCTGTTACAACTCCCTAGGAAGATAATACCAAATTTTTTGTTGTTGTTGTTGTTGTTGTTTTTTTTTTTTTTTTTTTTTTTTTTGATTGTCCTAGGTGTTCAAGGCAACCTCACCCTTTTTGGGCTTTTCAGAATTAGGTGCAAATTTGTGTGTGACCATAAATGGAAGCCTCCACAATTGATGCAGATTTTTGGAGGTCTCCTTTTGCGTGGCCAGCCCCCTCCTTTGCGGCTCTTGGTTCCACATTTGCAGCCCTCATTCCTCCCTAACTCTTGTCTGGTTTGCCACTTGGCAAACCCACAGTATTTTTTCCGGCTCCCCCACTTTTTGTACACTATCCAGTAATTGGACTCAGTAATGAACTCATGACAGGTGAGGGCCTCTTTGTTTGCTTTTCTGTCCTCAGGTCCAATAGACTCTCGCTGCCTGTCACCCACTATCTGAAACCAGATGCTTCATATATTTTGTCCTGTTGTTTATTTTATAAGAACATAGTTCTATACCATTTACTACTTTCTGGTTAAGGTTGTCACTTACTGTTGCCATTTATGTCGGTATAACTGGTTTTACATTTTTAGGGGTGATTTAGAGTAGAGAACAATGGCTTTTGGCATGTTGTCTGCCTATAAAACCTCCTTTTTAGAAGTTAAACAAATGGTTTTCTTACATGCTGGCTATTAATGGTATATTTTTAGGACGTATGTAATCATTTACTTAGAAAATAATGTTATTCCTAAGTTCTGCAGTTATTTTTTTACCCACTTTTTATTGACTATAACTCACCTATCTTGTAGGCCATGCTGGAGTGTCTGCAAACATGATGAAGAAGAGGACATCCCACAAGTAAGCCATTCTGAACCAGTTTTCAGATAGCATGTTGTGACCTTTCGCTGCTTAGTGCATGGGAGCATCTTTTGCATGAGGGGGTTCTCAGCCCACCGTGGCCGATGCCCAGTGTAAAACATTGAGTAGTCATCTTCCCTGTCCCTTCCTTCCCTGACTTGGTCAAAATGTTCACTGTCCCCTTCAGCTATTAAAAGCCTTTGAGTCAAAATCTTCCTCCCGGGTTACTTGGAGCTGGCCTGATGAAAGGAAATGTAGTGGTGGTGAGAACGGTGGGTACACAGGGAACTTCTGCATTTGTCCTCAGTGGGGTGGTGCAGCTCCAATGCAGGGCTTCCCTCCTGGTTCAGTACACAGTTACACAAAGTGCACTTTTTGCAGAAAGGGCTGCTGTCCTGTGCTAAAAGATTGCCTATAGTGTAGTGTTGCCATACTCTGCTTTGTAACATTGTGTTGAATGAATGAAAAATAAGTAGTTGTTTATTTAAAGTGAATTCCTAGTACCACCAAAGAAAAAAATGATAAATGTGTTTTCGTCCTATAAGTCATTAGGTGCCACGGTATAGAAGTTACTTTTTTGAAATACTTCTCTCAATGATCCATTGGGACTGCAAGAGTCTTCTTAGTTATGATTATTAAATATGGAGAAGGCCCTCCTTCACCCTACACTGCCTGAGGCACTCACAGTAGCAGTTATTTGCAGGTGACTCACTATACCTTAGTCTATACTGTGTAGTGGCTGGAGAGAATGAGAAGCCTCTTGGTCCTGGAAGGTGTGGATGAATTAGAAGGGGTTGAACCAAACATGTTTCGTGATGTACAGTGTAAACACTCATAATGCTTAGGTTAGGACATGGCCTAGAAAGTAAAAATTTGAAGGTTATACAAGTATATTTTTTTCCTCAGGTTTAATAAAATACTTCTCAGACTTCATTCTTTTCCTTATTTCTTTCCTTGGTTTTGCTGTATCTGGTGAAGTGATAATTTATGTGATAAGTGCATGCTCGTTATCATGCCATTACTGTAAATGTTTCATAAGAAAGATATCACTAAAAACAATTATAAGCCGTAAATATTAGGTAGCGAGGGCAGAAAAAACAACTGAAGTATCTATCAGCTTTACAAGACCAAAATAGTTCATTTAAGATAGATTTTGTCACTTAAAATAGAAGACTTTGAGAATGTTAATGTACATCCTGTTAGCTATTTTTACACTTGCAAAGAAGTTTCCATGTACTCCTGGGCAGTACTGTATATCCCATTGTATCATAGATTTGAGTCCCTAAATTATAAGAAATTGCTCAGTGTGGTGGCGCACACCTGTAATTCCAGCACTTGAGAGGCTGAGGCAGGGCTGGAGGCATAGCTCAGTGGTGTAAGTGCTTGCCCGCTAAGCACTAAGGCCCTGAGTTCGATCCCCGGTACCGAAAAAAAAAAAAAAGGAACAGAGAGGCTGAGGCAGGAGGATTGCTGTGAGTTCAAAGCCAGCCTGATCTACATAGTGAGTTTGAGGCCAGCCTGATCTACATAGGCCCTGTCTCAAACAAAGAGAAAGGTATAAAAAATAAATATCTACCTTTTTTAAAACTCAGAGTTCATATGCATACCAAATGGGAGAATCTCTTGTATGTGCAATGTTTTGGAGAACTTGACTTGTTTTAGCAGGTATAGTTGTCTCAAGGACTACAATACTTTGCTGTGTAGAAAAAGAGAGAGATTCAAGTAAATGCAGAAATTGCCATTTCTCTTTTCCTGTTCTCAGTGTAAACCTGAAAATGGGCAGAGGCACTCAGAAGGCTTAAATAAATAAGAGTTGCCACTTTGCAAATGGTGGTTACTAATGCCATGAGAGTGGAGAGAGCAGAGATGGGTACTGGAGCTGTGTAGAGCCTGGTGGTCGCTACAAGCTCCCTAAGGCTGGTCTTAGAGCTCCGCGTGGATCCCTCACAGATGCCTTAGCCTGTCTGAGATCCAGCGGGCCCATACCTGAAAGCAGGTACCAGAGCAGAGCAATGAGGTTTTCAGCTTCTCAGCATGGATTTGTATTACAAATGCAGAAACCAAATAAAAAGCACAGAGCTGTGACTTCTCTCCCCTTTATGATTTGAGGGATCTTGTGTTCCCCCAGGCATGGCATTGGTTCCCGTGATGGTAGCTGCGCCTCCTGCTGCATCCCAGAGTAGTCGGGGTGGGCTAAGGAAGACCCTCACATGTAAATGCCTATAGTTGCCTGAAGGAAAATCACAGCAATGCCCAGGGCAGTCCCACCTGTCTCTGTCAGACGCTGGGGACATTTACGTGTCAGGTTTGAGGTTCACACCCTAAAGTAAATGACGTATCTCTTGATCTCCCTCCCTTCGTCACTTTCTTCTTCCTCTCCCCTCTCCCCCCTCCCTACCTCCTTCCCTCCTGTGTGTGTGAGTGAGTGAGTGAGAGAGCGTGTGTGCGTGCGTGCGTGTGTTGATGCGCACACCAGGGATCAAAGCTTGCGTTGGTGCATAGCAGGCAAATGCTTCACCGCTCAGTTATTTCTCCCAGCCCTTGTGTTCAATTTTAAGTCCCCCCAAATAAGCTTATATGGCTCCTTGAGGGGGACACTTTGTTGTGTTCTAGGGACAAGCTGATGGATAACCTTTTCTGGGCTCCCCATGAAGTTGTTTGAGAAATGGACTAAAAGTGTACCTTGAAGAGAAAAACAGAGCTGGAACAGTGTCTAACATTACCAAATTTAATTACAGTTAAATTAATAGTTGCTTTTATTTTCAACCCCCTGCCAGTTGAGTAGGGTAAAGCTTTCCATTTGAGGAGACTGTCAGAAAGGTTAGCTGGGTTGTAAGATGTTTTTCACTAACTTACATTGAGAAAGTAGACATTACGGTCCTACAGCTAATCATGGAATATGTCTAGCACTCAAACAGGACATTCTCATTCCAGAGCCCATATTACTGTCACACCATATTCTCTGAGCAGCATGCTTTCTTACCTGATCTGAAAATGGGTTATTTCAGTCACAGACATGTAGACTGGGTAACACTTGGTGCAGGCATCTAAATGCACCATGGTGTTGACATTCCCCAGCCTTCTAAGTTTTTGAGCCAGCGTCTTGCTTCCTCTGCCTCCCAGAGTGCTGATATTATAGGTATGTGCCACTACATCCAAATTGTTACTGGTCTTAATTTAGAATGTATTAATGCTTTGGTCGCCCTTGTACTAACTTGTCAATTTTGGCTACTGAGCAGCTTTTACATCCAGGGCCCAATAATTGGAAAGCATGGTTCTGATTAGGCCGTGTTGCTGTGTTTGAATCACTGGTGTTACATGTGTAGCTGTCCCATCAACATCTTGTACCATTTGTGGTACAAATGGATCTAACCTCTTTTATTAATAAAATTAAAAAATCTATAAATTGACTGAATATAGTTAGTTCCCTTAGTTTGAATAATTATTGCCCAAATAGAAATACTAATACTATTATGTGGATTAAAAATTATTACAATTATCAACAAATTTATTTCCTTAAAAGAAATTTATATTTGTGAATTTCTTTAACACATTTTAAACGTAATGGCAGCTGAATTGTTTAGTGTTTGCAAAATGTCATAATGAGTTTAGCCTTCTTTGTGGCCATAGTGGCACTCATTTTTTCCCAGTTTTATTGTTTCTTTGGGTTTTTTTGTTGTTGTGTATTTTGGTATCAAGAATTGAACTCAGGACCATGTGCTTGCCAGGCAGGTGCTGTGTTGCTGAGCTACCTCCCCAACCTCTTTGTTTTTTTTTAGAGACAGTCCTGCTGTGTAGTTCAAGCTGGCCTTGAACTCAACAATGGTCCTTCTGGCCTAAGCCTCCCACGTGCTGGGATTACAGGCATGCACTGCCATGCCTGCATAATTTTCTGTGACATTCTCCACATGGCATATATGCATTTTGTTTCGTGCATTTCTTATTGATTCTAATTAAGCTTTAATAGAGTGAATTTTTTTTCCCAGTAATTTGCACTCATGACATTTCTTCATGGGTTAATAATTCACCAGTAACTAATTCCCTAAATTTTAGCATGGAAATTTTACAAGTACCCCAATGGCAAGGTATATAATACCCATTTACAACCACAGTATTGGTACCACAAGTAAGCAGTTATACTTTCTTATATCATTTTAATGTTTTCCTTAAGGAACTACAATATGGTGACATCTGGTCTGCTAAATCAGTGCCTTTCTTTCCATTCTTGTAATCAAAGACCCACTGGGAAGTATGAAGCCGCCTGATTCAGTGGCCAATTCAAATCAGAGCTGCCCGGTAAAGAGACGTGCAAGTTATGGTGATCGTGAATGTGTTTAGTGAATAGTGTGCTATTTAATTACTACTTATTTCTACCCTCAGCATTTTTGGTGGAAAGACTAACTTTGTATCTAAGTTGTTTATTAATTGCTTCTCAACTTTTTGGCTAAGATCAAGTGTAAATTGTTTATTAAATAAATTAGATAGAAATGCTATGACAATATTTTAGTTCTTTTGGAACTAATAGAATGATATTCTAAAAACAGAATTGCTCTTAACAGAAAAAGATAAGAGAAATTAAATATAGGAATCTATGTCATTAGAATAAATAAATCTGCTGTTAGATACAACTTCCTGTATCAGGTTAGCAATATTAGCACCAAAACTATTCTGGTGTTAGGAATTGAACTGAGGACCTTGCACTTGCCAGGCAGGTGCTGTGCTACTGAGCTATGTCCCTGCCTTAAAACTATTCCATCTTACTGTAAAAGTGAAATATACTTATCATTATAGAAAAATGTGAAAACACCAGCAAACACAGAGGAAGAAAATTGAACTGCTTTGAATACCATCATCCACTGATCACACCTTTTAATAAATTAGTGTGTATTTTAAATCTTTAAAATTATTTTCATGTAATTTTTAACATTTATGTGTTTTTTAAAGTCTTTAAATTTTCCATGATTTTAATAGTTACATGGTTATTTCATTCTAGCAGTATATAATACACTATAATTAATCACTGGAACCTATTGAGGTTTTCTGTTTTGATTTTCTTTTTGTTTCTGAGACAGAGTCTCACTGTAATTCAGGCTCACCATGAACTCACAGTGATCCTCCTGCCTCAGCCTCCTGAGTGCTGGGATTGTAGGCATGTGCCATCACACCCGCTTTATTGAATATTTTTTATTTTGAATTTCTTCTGTTATATCTTTTTTTGCACGTCCATGAGTTTTTTTCTGTAAATTTCTAGATGTGCATTCATGGAGATATGGATACTTCCAGGGTTAAGGCTTTGGATGTGTGCTGCCAGATCATTCACTTAGTATGAAGGTTGGATCTCTTCTGTAAGTAAATAGAAAATGGCACTCTACCATGATTTGCAGTACAATGATGAACATTTGCTGTTGTTACTAATATAGACAGGTTATCCTACTGGCAGACCAGGGTACTGAGAAATTTCTAGATGAAGCAGATGGAAAGAAATTACATCAAAACTGTGCTGAAGTGAAGAACCCAAGTGCTGAAAAAAATGACTTGCACAAAGTGAACGTTCAGAGTCAATCCTTTGAAAACTGCCTGGGTCCGAGATAGGCAAGGCTACAGTCTTCAGTAATTAAGGGTGAGGTGGACTTGGCATTGGAATGCAGGTTTGAGGCTCTGCGCCCCCCCCCCCCCCCACTGCTCACTGTGGATGCTGCCACCTACCTGGATGCTGCACTATGTACCTTCTGTCCCCAGAACGTGCGTGGTGTGCACCAG
The DNA here is from genome assembly GCA_004027595.1 of Dinomys branickii. NCBI lineage: Eukaryota > Metazoa > Chordata > Mammalia > Rodentia > Dinomyidae > Dinomys > Dinomys branickii. The sequence continues at coordinate 34,363 of PVLD010002793.1, forward strand.
GGACTCTTGACTTAGGCTGAGGATACACATTTAGCTACAGATTGCACTCAATCTCAATCTGTATGTGTGAATAGGAACACCACAAATTATCAGAGAGCTAAGGAACTCTTAAGACAGTAAAAGAAAGTCACTAATTGAAACAGATGGATGCATTGTAGTATCATCAGATAATGTGAAACAGAAAGGCAACCTGGCCCTAAAGAGTCCATAGGAAAATTGGGGGGGGGTTGAAAATTATCCTCATAGATCAGAAAGCATGATTATTATAGCCATTTATGATTAGATGATAAAAAATAGTTTTAGAAATTGAAAATGTACCAGGTATGGTGGCACACATCTGTGAGCATTGAGGAGGCTGAGGCAGGTGAATAACCATGAATTTGAGGCCAGCGTGGGCTAATTTCTCAAAAACAAAAGAAAAAGAAAGAAAAGAAATTGAAAATGCCATGTAAGACATTTAATAGATAAGCTGCAAGTAAGAATTCAACCCAATTGCCAATAGTTGAATTTAGGATTCTTAAGAATGAAAAGAATGTGAGGACAGTTAAAACTATGGAGGTTTGATCTAAAGGTGCTAGCATTTGTTTAATGAGATCTTCATAGGAGATGAAAGAAAAAATTAAGAATAAACGTGGAAGATAACTTGTTCAGCTCCTTTTACAGTGACCAGGTTCTAGCAATGAATAATTTAAAACGTGTCAAAAATCTTCGTGACATTGAAAATCTAGGAGCAAAGAATTCTGCAAGCAATTTAAAAAGAAAAAATATCCCTGCCAAGTATCAAGGATCAAATTGGCACATACCTATAACCCTGTGTGATGCAAGAAAATTATTGTTCATCTAACTGAGTGGGGAAGATATTTTTAGCCTGACTTTGTATACTTAAGTGTTCAGAGATGAGGGCAAAATAATGTTTTAGCTTGTAAGAATGTTTCTCACCTCTATCTTAATTAACAGGATATATGTAGAAAAACAAACTTGACAAAATACAGGCCAAAAACCTTCCTTGTTTATTTCTAAATAAAGCAGTGTTTTAAGTAAAATTATTATTAAAACTGGATGGCGGGCTAGAGGTGTAGTTCAGCAGCACAGTACCTGCCTGGCAAGTCATGACTTTGATTCTGGTACTCCACAAAAAAATAAAACTGCATATAGTAGGATGAAGAGTTTGTGGCCAGCCTGGGCTATGTAGAATGTTTAAGGTATGCCTTACTGCATAGAAAGACCCTGTCTCAGAAAAAGAAAACACCACAAACTGAAATTCCTAAGGTAGTAGCGAAGTGGAAATTTAGGATCAAAGACCTAAATTCAGTAGTGCAGTAGAAGTAGCCAGGTATGACTTAATTTTGTTTTTCTTTTTCTGAGGGTTTTTGTTTTGTTGTTTTAATCTTTATATAAGGAAGGAAGAGTATAGGCTTTGATTAATTTTAGATTTTGGTGAAAAAATGGAAGTGTAAGTATCCTGGAAAGTTAAAGGTAATTGCTGGAAGATTACAGATAAGATAACTTACACTAGAAGCTTCATTTTGTGAAAAGGAACCTCAGTCATTGTAACTGTATAAAGGGAGAAAGGGAGATAAATTCTCTTACTTAAATGAAGGTGAGAAGGTAAAATCCACCCAAAAAGGATTGTGCATCTTCGAAAGTAAAGAATATTGGCTGTGTGTGGTAGTGTACACCTATAATTTCAGCACTCGCTGAGACAGGAGACTCTCAAGTCCAAGCCAGCCTGGGCAATTTAGTGACTTAGAGAGAACCCATCTGGAAACAGGAAAAGACGCTGCTCAGTGTAAAGGCTGTAGTTTCGGTTCCCATTGTCACAAACAAATAGATGATACTGAAGCCACTTTGAGCTCCTACTGAGGGGGCCTGAGATGCGTATAGTGTTTAAGCGAGGGAAGACACTGCATTCCCCAGAGCTCACTGGCATGGAAACTGCTATTCTGAAATGTGGTATTACTGGGTGTTTTTGGTACCGGGAATCAAACTCAGGACCTTGCACTTGCCAGGAAGGCGTTTGTGCTGCTAAGCTATATTCTTGGCCTCTGAGATGTGATTAGAGGCATCTGTGAACCACTGTCAGGAGGAACTCTCAGTGTGGAAAGGATGAGCAGTTGAACAGAAATTGTTCTGACTGAGTCTGATTTCATTAAAAAATAACAGTGGCTAAAACTTTATGCCTTTGAATCTAGGCAAGAACCCACTCTGGCTGGTAGCAGTATTCACAGAACAAAGCAGTAGAGAGGGCGCATGCACATGCATGGGGAGGTGAGAGAGGCTGCACTGCCCCGCTGTGCTCGGCTTGTGGGCCAGTATGTCCAGACTCCACAGGCCAGGCCAGCAGAAAGAGTGGTGCTGCGGTTCCCAGCAAAGCCTGTCACAGGCGGTGTGCTCAGTGTGCAGGTCAATTCCAGCTTAGAGACCTTCACGGGACATCTGCGCTGTTGCTTACCAAATATGTAAGTACCGTGGCATAGCCAGGTTGACATGTAAGATTTATTAGCATACTGTGAAGCACTGTATTTGCTTATTGTTTTGGAAATAATTGTTGTCTGTGAATTTAAAGTGGTACAGGTGGTTGAATCCTTTTTTCAGTGAGGTCTGGGCACCTACTTTAGCCTTTGCTCTAAGTCTGAAGTAAGCTCAGCCCTGTAAAGGAGAGTCATTGGGGTTTTTGCCCAAAAAAACCCAACAAAAGATAAATAACTCATTTGAAGGAGAAAAGTGGCCATGAAGAAGTCTTGCATTCTAAAAAATAAGTACAGTCTTCAGCAACGTTATTGAAAAGACCAATGGATGTCACTGCATATTTCTAGAAATTATGAAAATGTATAGAAATCTTTTTGGGGGGATCTGAGTGTTGGTAGTAGTGAATTACAGACTAAATGCTTTATTTATGCCCTTATCTCTCCCGTTAAGTTTCAGGTTGACATCTTGTTTGTTTTTGGTGTCTGGGATTAAATGTAGTTTTTCACTCATTTTTTAGAAGATGCGTGGTCCTTATTGTGAGCAGTTTGTCCCCTTATGGTTTGGGCAGTTGTGTTAAATCTGTAAGGTCAGAACATACGACTAGTGCACACTGCATTTGACCCTTAACAACCTGTGTGTGAACTGCATGGTTATACTTACGGTGGGTTTGGGGGGGCGGGATTTGCAACAATTTGAAATAAGTTCACAGAGGAGTGAACATTGTAGCCTAGAAATACATATTTTTAAAAATTGAGAATAAAGGTATGTCACGTGTCGTGAGTGCATAAAACATATATAGATAATAGTCTGTTTTATCATTTGCTGCCATAAAATACACAGACATTTTTACAAAAAGTTATGCATGTACTAGAAAACTACACACAGGGCCATTCTCAGTGGTGAGGAATTGTGGACAAATGCAGCATTCAGCACCAGGTCCCAACTGTGTGATGGTGGCATTGTCACGGTGTCAGTGGCACTGTTGCCATGCTGTGGCTCCAGTGTTGTGAGCACCACTCAGACCCCTGGGCTGTGCTAATTCTCCTGTGAGCAATGTAGTAAGTAGGGGGTATCAGTAAAACAGTACCCTTCATGGTTCATCTGTGTTTTATTATGTAAAACACATACATAAAACATGTTAATTGACTGTGTATGTTAGTAAGGCTTCTGGCCAACAGCAGACTGCTTGTTGTTAAATGAGGCGTTTTGACTGTTCTGAGGGGTTGGAGCCCCTCACCACTCCTGCATTGTTTGAGGGGCAACTATGTACTTGTTCTCTTGTCCCCACCATTTGTTCTCCAATTAAATACATGTTTGTTTCTGTCTTGTTCTGAAGCCTCTCTGTATGAGTTCTTGATTATTTGAAGCACATGGGCTTCTAACTCCAGGAGGCATTCATGAGAACAGCATTCCCTGTGTTCTTACAGGTTCATAACAGTTTTATCTGGGACCTTTAAGGTTGGAGGTCAGTGTACAATTCTTAGCTGATAATAAAATCCTTGATTAACATTTCTTTCCCCTGAGGACATAAAGCTTGTTACCCCCCATTGTATCCTGGCATAAATTGTTGCTGCCAAAATCTGATTTTCTTTACTTTGTGCATGATTTGGTCCTTTGTCTGAAGGCCCAAAGGGTATTATTTTCTTTAAAATCCATTTACTGAGATATGACTTAACACCATTCTGGGTTAGATGTCCCAGTGGGTGCATTTGTTCATTTTATTTTAGGAATTGTTTTGAATTATGGTTTTTAGTATTTTTTTCCTGTTTCTTTGATTTTAGTTCTAGTCTATAGATGTTACATCTGTCATCATCTCTGAATTCATTTTTGTTCCATCTGTATCCTTTTCCTTGTCCATCTCCTTTACAAGCTTCCCCTGGTGTCGTTTCTTCTTGCTCCTCTATTTAGTTGTCTTGTTTAAATTTCTTTTTTTCCCAAACTGGTAGTTGTTTCTTTACCTTTGTTTGACTTTTCTCACGTCTTAGCTGTGTCATTTCTGAGCTTTTGTAGTTTGGGTATATGTTCTTGTATTAGAGTTTTCCAGGTAAACAAAACCAGAGGGAGATAAATACAAATGCGATCTGTTGTGTGGAGTTGGTCATGTGGTTTGGAGGCAGAGACGTGCCAGAAACTGCTGCTAAAGAGTACTTAAATGTTCATCCTTACTGTAGATCACCGCAGTCTACTCATCTAAATGAGAAGGGGTGAGATCCCAGAATGGCTTTTCTATCTTCAGAGTTCTGAGGCTCCCTGTGCTGTTTTCTTGTGACATATTTAAAGTCCCTCCACTAGCCATCTTTGTCACCTTTTTTTTTTTTTTGCGGTGCCAGGGATCGAAGTCAGGATCTTGTGCTTGCCAGATAGGCACTTATGCCACTGAGCTATATCCCCAGCCTGTCACCTTTTTGAGACCTGCCTTTTGAGCGCTCCCATCTTTTCCTCTGCCTTCTAATCCTACTGTGCTGAGGATTTTATTGTCAGTCAGTGCCCTGAGAGCAGAAGCAGCCAGTAGTTTTCTGGCCTCACAGTCCTGCACTTAACTATTTCAGTCTCCTTTCTGGGTGAGTACTTGTGTTGGCAATGGTGGCTCCCCTTATGTTTGTAAGAAGTTCCCTTTGCCATCCTTCCAAGACACCTAATTTGGCTGAATTTATTTAACTGGTCCAGAATAAATTATTCCTACTTAGAATGTATATAGTATAGCTTTAAATATTGCAATCTATGATAAATTGTTCTTTAAAAAACTCGTGTATGTTACATGTCAGGTGTTAACTAGTGTTGATGGTGTACCAAGGAGAGCATGTTATTCATAAAACTGAGAAGGGCATTTGTTTCTGTTTAGGTCGTTCTCTTGGCATGTATTAGCATCTGTCAGGTTAGTTTTGGCCTTCTGCTCGCAAATAGACCAAGTGTTATCCTTTGTCTTTAGATTTCAAGGTGAAGTAAAGTTTTTTTTCCTGATGTCAAGAGCTGACATATTGTTTGTAAGCATTGTGTATAAATTTTTTAGTTGCTCACATTCCAGAAGTAATGTAATTTGATATATTCAGATAATTTGTCATATTTCATTAAATATTTGTCATCAGTTGTTTAAGATTGTATTTTTAGAGAAGTAATGTTGGTATCACACGTTGTTATAAGTCAACTTGAAGTCTAATTTTAGTGAAAGTTAAATGTCTAGTTTATTCATGTTTAAATCAGTAGGAAGAGAATTTTTAGGCTGTTGTACTAGATAAGGTAGAACACTTGCACATTTCTTTTAGGCTTGAGATAATTACCTGTGTTAGTTAGTTTTCCTGTTCCTGGGACACAATACCTGATACCCACAACTTCAAAGAAGAAAGGTTTAATTTAGTTCATGGTTTTAGAAGATTCTAGAGGGCTGAGGAGATAGCTCAGTGGCAGAGCACCTGCCTGGTAAGTGCAAGGTCCTGAGTTCAATTCCCAGTACCTCCCCTCAAAAAGATAGAAGATTCTAAAGATTTAGATAATCATCCCACTCCAAGGCAGAAGTGTCATAGTGCAGGCCAAGGCAGAGTAAAGCTGCTGAGGATCAGAGCCGGAGGGACTGGCCCGAAGCAATGGGCCATACATTTGGGTGTATAGTACTCAAGACCGCTCCTCCGTGACCCACCCAGACAACCCCAAGAGTGTGCTTTATTGATCTGCTAGGTGTTTCTTAATTCAGTGGACTTGGTATATCAGGACTAATAGCCATCCTCTAGTCATCCTCTACCCTTTGTTAACTTGACATCCAGGCGCATCTCCTTGAACCATACTTTATCTCTTAAGAAAATAGCAAGTTCATAATTTCACCCAACGTAACACAGCTGTCCCACTTATAACCAGAAACTCAATAGTCTCTTCTCTACCAATATATCAGCTCTTGACATCAGAGAAAAAAAAAACTTCATTTCACCTTGAAATCCAAAGACAAAGGGTAACACTTGGTCTATATGCGAGCGAAATAGTCTTTTCAATAGTGCCTGCATTTTTCAAGTCCAACTTAAGACAAGTCCTGCTTAATATAAATTCTTTGCTGTGAACCTCTGTAAAAATAAAAAGTTATATAATCCCAAGGTACAGTATATAGGGTAAGCATTCCCTTTCTAAAAGGGAAGAAGAGCAGTAGAAAAGAACCAGACCAAAGCAAGATCAAAACCCAGCAAGCTGAATGTGAAGTCCTACTGCTCCACGTCTGGCACCTGGGGCTCATGATGTGCCGTGAGTTCCAGAGGGTATGGACAGCCCCAGCCCTTTGGTCTTGGTGGTTGCAGCCTCAGCTTCTCTCTTAGAGTGACTCTTCATGATTTACAGCTTTCTTTAGCAGATATTCCCTGTTCCTGACATCTCTGATTTCCTGGGGTCTCCACAGCACCTTTAGCTTTATTCTCATAGTTTTGTGCACTGTCCTCTCAGGCATTTCTTGTCTGGCCTCCCAGGCCTTCCTTTGAAACTTTTGTGACTCTACAACTGTTGTATTGTACATGCCAATAAAACTAGCATCTCGGGGACAGTGCCAGTAATCTGCCTACAGCAGCTTCTGAGGGCCTTGATGGCAAGCAGAGTAAAATGAATCCCAAAAAACCAATTCCCCAAGAGGCCCTTCTCCAGCAGGCACCTTAGAGACTATCTTCTCAAGAGAAAGGCTTGCTGGGGATATACCTCAGTGGAATAAGCGCTTGCCTAGCAAGCGCAGGGTCCTGAGTTTGATCCCCAGTACCGCAAAAAAAAAAAAAAAAGAGAAACGCTTATACTTTGCACCCTTCAGCTTGCCATGGGTGGGACCTAGCTGATGCTTGAGAGATAACCTTAATCTTTCCTCTTGTCCTTGTACAAAGTACTTTGTTTTTAGTGGTGCTGGTCTCCTTAGCTTCCATGCCTCCTTTGGCCCCAACTTTGTACCTGGTTCTTTGTGAGCCATCATTTAACCTTTTGCAAAAACATTTCCTGTGCCTTTTGCCTCTAATTATTAGAAATCTGGCTAAGAACAGCCAGGGATATCCATGCAACAACCTGTCTTTTTTTTTGTGGGTTGTTTTTTTTTTTTTTTTTTTTTTTTTTTTTTTTTTTTTTTTTTTTTTTTTTTTTTTTTTTTTTTTTTTTTTTTTTTTTTTTTTTTTTTGGTCTTTTTGAGACAGGGTCTCACTATGCAGTTCAGGCTGGTCTTGAGCTCACTTTGTAGCCCAGGCTGGTTTCAGACTTGAAACAATCTTCTTGCTTGAGCCTCCCAAGTACTGGGGTTACAGGTGTGCACCACCACTCCTGACTTAACAGCCTGTCTTGAAATGCCCTCCACCAGAGTAGTCCATCACGCTTAAAATGAGTCTCCTTGCAGTCTAGAACCTGGGCAAAATGTAGACAAATTTTCTGCCAGTGTAACACTATCACCTCTAATCTAAATGCCTGTGGAGTCCTTGTTCCCAGTTGAAACCTCCTGACCCTGACTTTCATTGTGAGCATTGTGGTCTTTTGAGCTCTGGCCAGAATCATGTCTCAGGTCTTGCTTACTGCATTCTCATACCTCTCTAGTTCACATCTCCAGACTTTTCTATACTCCTCTAGAAAAATAGTTCCAGAGGCTTTTAAATCACATGGTCAGGTACAGTCATACAGCAGTGACCTCACTTGTCTGGTACTAGTTTTCTGTGTTTGTTCTCCCACAATACCTGACATCCACAATTGGAAAGAGGAAAGGTTTAATTTAGTGCATAGTTGCAGGAAATTCAGTGTGTGTTCATCAAGCTCCAAGGCAGAAACCTGACAGTGAAGTGGCCAGACAGAGCAAACTTAGTTCATGATGGCTGGGAAAGCAGAGCAAGAGGATCAGTGCCAAAAAGAAATGGTCAGGGCATTCTAGGCATGTAGTACCCAAGATCAAGGAGACCAGGCCTCCATTGACCCATCTAGATGCAACTAGAAGTGTGCTTTACTAATTTACTGGGTGTGTCTTAATCCAGTGAAGTTGACACATCAGAATTTATAGTCACAGTATCATGTAATATGTGTGCATGTGTGGTTATTGTTGGTCACCCTTTTTCTTCAACTCAGGCAGTTCCTAGTTAATTGCATTAAAGAAAAATTGAGAAAGCTGAAAAACTGGTATTTGGGAGTATGACTTACATTCCTATTGATGAGTGGTTTTTGTGCCTGTGTACAGCTCAGGTACCCATCAAGCTCCTGTTGCTAATGAACCGTGTTACATAATTGTTGCTGGACATGGCCTCTCCTGTGAACACCGTTGATGGGGGTAGGAGCTGAGCACCTTGAGTCCCTGAAGTGGGAGTATGGCAAACAGCAGTTTGCATGTTTCTTGGGGTTGTCTGTAAAGGGTATGTTAGCCAGTGGTTGTGTTGGACCTAGGTGTGCATACTTGTGAGATAATATCTTGTGTGTGTGAATACAGAAAACATCGGAGCAGTGTGGGGCCAAGCAAGCCTGTGTCCCAACCCCGGCGGAACATCGTAGGCTGCAGGATCCAGCATGGGTGGAGAGAGGGCAATGGCCCTGTCACTCAGTGGAAGGGGACTGTCCTGGACCAGGTGCCCGTAAATCCTTCTTTGTATCTTATAAAGTACGATGGATTTGACTGTGTTTATGGACTAGAACTTAATAAAGATGAAAGAGTTTCTGCACTCGAAGTCCTCCCTGATAGAGTTGGTAAGTTCTTTTTACTATTTGTGCATTATTGTTTTAACAGTGATCAGAAGCGGGTGCTTTTGTTTTTTATACTTTTGAAAAATCAAGGACCCCTAATAAACCTTTAAATCAGTCATCTAGAGCCACAGAAATTGATCCAAAGCAGATACTCTGAAAGCACAGTTCAAGAAATTGTGATAGATGTAAGGTGTATAATAATGTTTCCTCAAGAACTTTACAGCTAATAATTTCTCATATGGTTGTTTCTAACATGTTTGCTCAGTATTATCTGGACTCTGATAGGTAAGATTATCCTTAGTCAAATATACTCTGTTGATTTCATCAGGTACAGTGGCTAGGAAAAGCTTTTTTGCATTTATTTTAGACTCTTGATGTGAATTGAATCTGTATATATTACATAAACGATGATTTTCTGTTCTTTGAGCTAAATGTAGGCAGCCAGAGCATGAGGTTTATTATCATGTGTGTTTGGGCAGTGGTAGTGGGAATGAGTGCTTGTTTTTTTGTTTGTTTTATGTCATATATTATTAATTTTGCCTTTCAAATGTTCCTTAAAGCATAAAGGTCTAAATTAAATAGTGATTTTATTTTTAAATAAGGTGGGTGAACCCAAGTTAATGTTACTTTCTTAAGGGTATTTATTTTGAAATATTTATTACAATAATGCTGAAAATATAGGTTTGGAAATTGTCACGCCTATGCTATTAAAAATTAAAGCTTCAGCAGATCTAGAATTAAAGAGCAGGAGTTTGAGAATCAAACTGTCAGAGGAAGAGTCCTAGCTCCCTGTTTTTTTTAGACTGTTATTGTATTCTTGGGAAAAGTGTCTTTGACAAGTTAATAACTCTTTGCCATAATAGTAAGTTAATTTGTTAATCTTCCCTTTAGATAGCAAATCCTAAATCTTTATTCATCCTGTATAAAGACTTTATACAAAAATCTTTCTGTAGATGTAAATCTTTCACATTTTTAACAACTTTTCCTTTTTTGGTTTGTTTATTTGCTGTGTTTTTTTGTTTGTTTTTGTGGTACCTGGGAAATGAATCCAATTGAGCATGCATGTTAGGTGAGTGCTCTACTGCCCAACTATGTTCTCAGTGCTTTTTAAAAATTTTGAGATAGGGTCTCATTAAATTCCCCAGGCCGGCCTTGACTTGATATTTCTCCTGCCTCTGTTTCCCAAGTGATTGTAAATGTGACTGTACTATCGTTCTGCCTCTTGTATATATATCCTGTCATTTTGACATCAATGTGTCCAAAGTTTAAAATGTAAACTTCTTTAAGATGCATACTTGCAGAGCTTAAAAATTACCCAAACACTTAAATTATTTGTGCCAAATAATTATATATTTCTTCCTGACCCAAAATATTAGTCTTAAATTCCTTCTAGGGCAAAACTGCTTGCTCACTTGAACCCCCCTATATATTGCTTCATGACCTGTGTTCGTAAATTCTTTTGTTATCTTAGGACAGATATTGACAAGTTAATCTGTGGTAATACAATCAGTGGTTACGTGATGTTGTTTTTGTGTTATCCCAGTTTCCAGCACTAGACATGCATTCCTATAACTGCAAATAGTTAATGCAGTTTGGAAAGAGGGTTCCAAAGCCTCTGTGCACATTGGTATCAAATGTACCCCATTCAATTCATAGTAAGATGCTGTTAAAGGCAGTATTCACAGTGCTACATGAGTCTATAAATTATTTGCCCTTGATTTATATTGTGTAGGAAGAATACAGCCTTTCCTAATTGCTTAAGGCAATGCACTGGATTATAGGTATATTTTCTTTAAGCTGACAGTATAGAATAAAAAACAAACCATCTGATTGAGGGCAGAGCAGTGTTTTCCAAGATGAGGCCTGGGACCTTTGGAGTTTCCTGAAGCCCATACAGGAGATTTGCAAGGTCAGAATTATTTTCATGACATTAAGGTATAGTTTGTGCTCTTTATTTTTATTCTTTGAGAGTTGCACAGTAGAGGTGCCCACTTGGAAGATCTATGTGACTCAACAGGCACATTGTGAGCAGTGTGCAGTGTTGTAAATTATACATTCAGCAAAGATCCATTCAGAGGGCAAGACTGACAGGGTTTTTTGTTTTGTTTGTTTGTTTGTTTATTTGTTTGTTTTGAGTCAGTATGTCCCTATGTAGTTTAGGCTGACCTTGAACTAGGCAATCCTCCTGCCTCAGCCTTCTGAGAGCTAGGATTATAGACATTGCACCATCACATCCAGGAAGACACAGGTTTTTAAAACAGTAGATTTAAAAAAAAAAAAAGTATTTTAACCATTTTATAAGTGTATAATTCGGTAGGGTTAAGTATGTTCACATAGTTGTAAAACAGATTATTCTTGCAGTATGGAATTCTGTAGCCAATAAACAGCAGCACCCCTTTGCTTCCTTCCTTAGCTCCTGGCGCTCACCTTATGTACTTTCTGTCTCTGTTATGAATTTGGCCATTCTGGTTCCTCATGCAAGATTTGTCTTTCAGTGGCTGGCTTATTTCCCTGAGCATAATGTACTTAAGGTTCACCTGTGTAATAAGTACAGGATTTCCTTCTCTTTTTAGGCTGAAAATAGTTATATACATATATATATCACATTTTGTTTTCCTATTTATACACCAATGGACATTTGAGTTATCTTCACTTTTTAGTATATAAAATTATGAGTCATGCTTGTGCAAACATGGGCATACAGGCACTTACTTGGAAGCTGCCTACCCATTCTTTTGTATATAGGCAGAAATGGGATATAGTAATTCTAATTTGAATTTTATAAATGGACCTGCCATATTCTTTTCTTTTGCAGTTGTACCATTTTAAGACCTATCAACTATACAGCTCACTGATAGAATGCTTGCCTAGAATTTGACCCCAGCTACCTCCCCAATAGTTTCTCCTCCCCCTCTTCTTTTCTGTTTTGATAATAATTATTTATCCTAATGGGTGTGATATGATAAACCTTCACAATTAATCATGTTGAGCATCTTTCAGGTGATTGTTAGCCTTATGTGTATTTCTTTTGGAGAAATAGCTCTTCAAGTTTTTTGATCATTTCTTAAATTGGGTTATTTGTTTTGTTGAGCTATTGTTCTTTATTCTAGAGACACAGCTTTTAATATAATTGCATGTGAAGTTTATTGGTAATTTTTTCAGATTCTGTGTTGCAACTAACCGTCAGGGAGCTGCCAGTTGTTGACTTGATACAGTTTTATAGAAGACTGCCTAGATGTACCTGAAAAACAATTAGAATACCTTTATCAGCATATGTTTTGGAGGCTGATGTCAAATTTAAAAACGTAATTTATAACAGGTTAAAAACTGAAGCAGATAAGAGAATCAGATTGTTCTTTACAGCTAGACATTGATTTGCCAAAAATGTAAAAATTATGCCACTCTTAATAAATTTTGGTTAAAACGTATTGAGGTTTTTTTATGTACTGTAGGTTGGACTAAGGGCCTTTACTCTAAGCTACATCTCCAGTACTCCCTGTCCACATCCCGGTTTTAAATTTTGAGATAGGCTCTTATAGAGTCTCTGCAGTGCCCAGGCTGGACTAAAACCTGAAATCCTCTGGGCTGAGGATTACAGATGGGTACCTCTGTGCCTGGCTTTTTTTTTTTTTTAATTCAAATGCATTATTATGTAGGTATTTTAAATTCATTGTTACTTTTTAAAGTAGTAAATACTGACAGGTATAATGTATGTAAATAAATGCTCTTTTTTAGGTCCTAGGTAATTTTAACAATATAAAGAAGTTATGAAATCCAGTAGTCTTAAGATGTGCTCGCATGAGAAAACCAGTTTATTTTTAGTGTTTATTTTTAGTGTCAGGCAGAGGGAAATTCTGTTTGGCAATCCTGATTAAATTGAACAGCAGCAGTACATATATTTTTAAAAATCTAATTTTTTGTTTTGTTTAACAGATAAAAGCCTGATGAATTAGTAAAACAGGAGTACTAAGCTATTTTAAGGTTCTTTGAGGACTGTACCACTGAGCTATGTGCTGGGCCCTTTTTATTTTTTGAGACAGTCTCACAAAGTTGCCCAGGCTGGCCTCAAAACTTGGTGATCCTCCGGTCTTAGCCTCCCAAGTGCTGAGATTCCAGGCATGTGCCACCAAGTCTGGCTTTTACCTAATTTAAAAACAGTAATACCAGGCATGGTGGCGCATGCCTATAACCCCAGCACTCGGGAGGCTGAGGTAGGATTATTATGAGTTTGAGACTAGCCTGGGCTACAAAGTGAGCTCAAGGTCAGCCTGAACTGCATAGCGAGACTCTGTCTCAAAAAGACCAAAAAAAAAAAGGCTGGAGCTATCTCTGTACCATTTGGGAGCCCTATGCTCTCAGGTCACAGTAGCCTTCTGATTGAATCCTGCAGCAGATGCTGGACTGTGTCTAAGAACCAGAAATAGGGAGAAGGCATCTGCTTTCCTAGGGATGTACAGGCAATAAACAGATAGACAAATACATACAGCAAATTCACTTCAGATAGGGGAATGTTACTGAGAGGTACAAGTAGGAGAGGTGGCGCTGTTTTTCCCGGGTGCCCATGGAGAGCCCTCACAAGAAACATGCTGCCAGTGGAGTGTGGTCATCCTGACCTCTGCCTCCACGTCGCAGGCAGAGGACGGCTTCCCTGCATGGAGAGGAGCATCAGGGTCATCCAGGAGGAGGGCAGTAGGGGACAGGGTGGCAGTGTGGGTAGTGGGGAGTGAGATGCTAAGACCCAGGGCAGGGGCAGGAGAGTGGCAGGACAGCCTAGGGCTGGTGGACTTGGGGAACATTCATTTGTTTTTAAAACTATGCTTGGGAAGGCACGGGAACATTTTAAATGACCCATCTCATAGGAATGTCAGAGTAGCGTGGTTGCTGTGGAGAACAGATTATAGGAGCAAGAGCAAAAACTGCCCTTTTAATTGACCATAAAAATAAGGTTGATGAGAAACAAACCTTTAGTTTCTTTTTTTTTTTTTTAATTTTATTTTAAAGACAAAAGAATGGAGACATATGAACCAGAAAAGCCATAAACAATACAGAAAATACAAAGTTATACAGAATATAGTAGGGAATTAGAACTGGATGTTGTATTACATAGTTATCTTCACATTAGTTAACACAAAAACATTAAGGGAAATACCAAATTTTAGTTTCTTTTAAGGCAACAACAAAAACTGCATAGACCTTGAACAGGTTAATTTCTTAGTTTTAATAAATGTTCTGTGGGTATATAAGATGTTAACACAAAAGAAAGCAAGGTGAACTCTACACAGGAACTCTTCTACTTTTTGCTACTCTGCTCTATGGCTGAAATTATCTGAACACTTAAAATAACCTTTAAACAATAACAAAAACCTCTGTGTACCTTGAATGATCAGTTAAAAGTTGTAAAGTTGAATTTAAATTTAGGTACTATACCAAGAGCAGAAGAATCCTGAAAAATAAAAATATAACAGATTCTCTCCATTAACTGATTTGGGCTGAAGTCCATTTCTAGGTTGTGGCCTACCTAGTAGCTTGTCTTGCATTTGGTGATTGTGCTTCTTAAAATTCTGGTACAGTACATGGATAAAACTGAAGTAGTCTCTTTTACTAAGTCCATTCTTCATAGGAAATATTCAGTGAAACAGTTTTCAACCTTGTTTTTCTCTTTTAAATCCTCAGCAACATCTCGAATCAGCGATGCACACTTAGCAGACACGATGATTGGTAAAGCAGTGGAGCATATGTTTGAGACAGAGGAAGGCTCTAAAGATGAATGGAGGGGAATGGTCTTAGCACGGGCACCTGTCATGAACACATGGTTTTACATCACTTATGAGAAAGACCCTGTCTTGTACATGTACCAGCTCCTAGATGATTACAGAGAGGGTGACCTTCGCATCATGGCCGATTCTAGTAAGTATATATTGGCGGCTTTCAGTGTTGATAATTGAAAAGGAATTTGTATTTTGTGATACTTAATCAACTGGTGCACTTACACAAATTTTAGATATGTGATTCTTCTAACCATGCGCAAAAGTTCTACAGGTTTTACTCTCTTGTTAAATTTTAGCTGAGAAGTTTGATAATTTTTATTTGGCTCTTACAATACAGTGAAGGTTATTGTAAAATTTATTCATATTACTATGCTACTTATTACTCAGAAATATTTGAAGACATGGGAAAAGCAAAATAAATCAATTCTATTTATCTTAGCAGCTGTTAGGTCATTGCCAGTCTTGTTTTACCTACTCTGAATTATTTTGAAGCTCATCTACAAGTTTATCATTTTATCTGTAAATATTTAAATATTAGAGAATACTGATGTCAGAAAACTGTTAATCAGCAGACCTTTCAGTAGTAACTAGATAGACTATTTAACTGTTTTCACAAGTGATCTCTGATGATTTACTATTCATGAAGGGAAGGTAAGAAGTATGTGTGACCTGGTTTTATCAAGTTTGGCTTAAAAAACAAAACAATTTCACTGTGATAATTCTTATACCATACAGTTACCATTTAAGATGAGCGGTTCGGGGCTGGGGATATAGCTCAGTGGAATAAGCGCTTGCCTAGCAAGCGCAGGGTCCTGAGTTCGATCCCCAGTACCGCAAAAAAAAAAAAAAAAAAAAAAAAGATGAGCGGTTCATGTGCAGTCCTCAAAGTGGTCAGTTTTAGAACATTTTCATCACTTCAAAAGGAACAATATCTTTTCAACCATCATTCTCTTAATCCCTTTACTGCTCCCTCACAGCCCTAAGCAATCAATAATTTACTTTCTGTATAGATTTTCCTGTTGGGAACTTGGATGCGAATGAATTATATAATACAGGGTTCTTTGTGAGTACTTTGTTTTCATTTAGCATGTTTTCAGAGTTCATCCATGTTGTAGCATGTAACATTTCTTTTTTTTTTTTTTTGTAACATTTCTTTTAATGACTAACTGGTATTACATTGTACTAGGTAGACAACCACATTTTGTTTATGCATTCAGCCATTCATTATCATTTGGGTTATTTCTACCCTTTGTGAACATTGCTGCTATGAACATGTGTACAAGTTTATGTGTGGATATTTGTTTTAATTTTCAAAGTATGTACCTAGGAATGGAACTGCTGGGTCGTAGGGTAACTCCATTATGGTGACTAATTCCACATTCCTGCCAGCAGTATATTAGGGTTTTGCTTTCTCCACATTTTCACCAGCACTTGGTGTTACCTGATTGTAGCTATCCTCCATTCTTTTATTGGGTTGTCTTTTGTCTTCTATTATTGGGTTGTGAGAGTCAGTAAACGTAAGTCCTTTGTCAGATTTTTTTTCCCCCATTCTGTGGGTTGTGTTTCCACTTCCTTAATGATGTTCTTTGAGTCACAGAAGTTTTTAATTCTCAGATCTGTTTTCTCTTGTTGCATGTGCTTTTATCATATCTAAGAATCTCTTGTCAGATCCTTGAAGATTTCCCAGAGTTTTATACATGTTGAGTTAACTTTTGTTTATCATATGAGGTAAAGGTTCAGCTTCATTCTTTTACTTGTACCTATCCAGTTGTCTGAGCACCAGTTTTTGAAGGTTGTTCTTTCTGTCGTAGAAGTTTTGACACCACTGATAAGAATGAATTGACTGGATATCTCAGTGCATTTCTGGATTCTCAATTTTGTTCTGTAGGTCTGTCTTTTTTTTTTTTTTTTTTTTTTGCGGTACTGGGAATCGAACTCAGGACCCTGCGCTTGCTAGGCAGGCTCTTATTCTACTGAGCTATATCCCCAGCCCCCTCAGTTTTTTTTTAAAGTAAAAAAGAAAAAGAACAACAGTAAATGTAGGTCTGTCATTTATGCAGTGATGACACTGTCTTGATTTGTAATATTTAAATTGTGAAATGTGGGGCTGGGTATATAGCTCAGTGGAATAAGCGCTTGCCTAGCAAGCGCAGGGTCCTGAGTTCGATCCCCAGTACTGCATGCATGCATGCATGCATGCATGCATAAATAAATAAATAAATAAATAAATAAATTGTGAAATGTGTGGCCTTTTACTTTGATCATTTTCAGGATTGCTTTGGATATTCTGGGTTCCATGCAATTCCATATGAATTTTAAAATCAGCCTTTCCATTTCTACAAAGAAGTCTGCTGGAATTCTATGATATGGGAGTGTGTTGGATCTGTAGATCAGGTCTCATAGTATTGCCAAGTTAAGTGCTAGCAAATTCCAAGTGCTCCAATCCATGAGCACTCTTGCACTCTTTTTTCTTTTGAGGTGAGGTCTTATTGTGCAGGCTGGTCTCAAGTTCCTGGGCTCAAGTGATCCTCCTGCCTCAGCTTCTCAGAGTGCAGGATCATAGGTATGTCGTAGGTATGCACAATTGTACTCAGCCTGGGAAAGATAATTTTTGAGGAAGAGTTCAGTTTAGATTTTTTTCACTAACTTGTTTAAAATAACTGATTGTGTGCAGGTGTTTAATTTGTATTATGTATGACTGTACCAGATATCAAAATAGCAATGTCTGGATTATTGTTTAATGAGAGAATTTATTCCATTTAAAAGACAAATAGTTCTTATGTAAATATTGTGAGGTCCAAGCTAGGATACTGTATTTCTAAGAATCAAAGGGGTCACTGCTGCTAGTTGTGCTGTCCCAAACTTGGAAGGAGTTTATAGAACTGTAACTGCCTTGCCCCCCCCCCTTTTTTTTTACTTTTTGTTGGTGGTGATGGTTTGCTGTCATTCTATGTTTTTGGGCCTCTGTATTTCCCTGCTGCTCTTGTAGATGGTACTGGTGTCTAAGCGCTTTGGGAGATTCTGTTGCACTTGATCTGGGGCCTAGAGTTGAGGTAGCACCTGTTTTTAAAGCAAGGGGAATTTCTTCTATTTTAAAATTGGGTTAGGAAGACGATGTAGAATGGAATGAAATTGTGGTGAACACGTATTGAGGATTTGGAGTAAAACCAATACCACTTAGGCATTTTAAGTGAGTAATGTATTTTCACTCGTCCCTGTAGGAATTGTTTGCTTTGAAATGCTGTTTAAAAGTCAAACTTATTTTTAATTATTCACATAACATATCTATGTAGGTCAGAGGTTGACAGACTGTTTTGTAAATGACATTTTATTAAAACACCCCACCCATTAATTTCTGCATTTTGCTTTGCTGCTTTCATCCTGCACTTGCAGAGTTGAGTGGTTGGGACAGAGACCATGTGGCCCTCAAGTCTAAAGCTTACTGTTCTGGCCCTTTAAGAAAAAGTTACCCAACTAATGGGTTAGGTAATCAATGATGAATTCAGGATGTTTAAAATTTTTGAGTATTTATTATTAAAGGAAACATGAGTTGGTGTGTATCTAAAGATTGACTTTTTTTTTCTTATAAATACAGATGATTCACCTCCAGCAGAAAGGGAACCAGGAGAAGTTGTGGACAGCCTGGTAGGCAAACAAGTGGAGTATGCCAAAGAAGATGGCTCAAAAAGGACTGGCATGGTCATTCATCAAGTAGAAGCCAAACCATCCGTCTATTTCATCAAGTTTGATGATGATTTCCATATTTATGTCTACGATTTGGTGAAAACATCCTAGATGTCATCGTGAACTTTGCCAAATTTGTGGAACTATTAAATGTATAATTTGTAGACATAAAGACTTGATTGCTTTCCAGTTTAATGAAAGCTTAAATGTCCCTGCGAACCCACAATCTCTGCCAGCAGAACTGGTTTTGTTCTGAATAGTACAGATACTGATGTGAACACAAAGCATTTTGTGTAAGGAGAACTTCTTTGTCTTACAAGAAGTCTTTCTGTTGGGAGGGGAGTTACAGGCAAGTTTGGTAAAAGTTAAGCTAGTATCATAGTCATTTAAATCTGTAATAGATCTTAATCATTTCCCTTCTTCACTTTAACACTGTCTTATTCTGCCACAATGCAAGCATAGTTTGGTATTTTTGTTACTGCCTTTTTTGAAATCTATGTATCCATATCTACCTGTCTATCTGTATCTGTGTGTCTGTGTGTGTGTGTGTGTATACACACACACACACACACACACACACACAGAGGCACACGTGCACATACACACCACTGGCAGTCCTTTCCTCAAGGATTGGGATGGGGTGATACATTTTCTCCAGTTCAACCGGAGTGCTTGACTCAAGTCAATCGTGTTTATGATATTCTTGCTTTTTATTTAAAAATTAAATTGGGGCACAGGAAGCACATAAGGATGTTAAAAATTAGAGGAGTTTAGAGTGCCTATTCTAATCTGGAGGCTTTAAACTGTAAGTCCAAATATGAATTACTTATAAACAGTGACCCATTTTTGGTAGGCTGGTGAGAAATCTGGGTAAAAGGCTGCCTTTAACTCTTAAGCTTTGTAAGATGTTTTGTTTACATTTTAATTTTGAGTACTTTTTGCTCGGTTTGGGTCCTTTGTTTACTTGGTATAATGTAGGTGTGTCTTGGACGGCACATTTGGTCCATTACATGTACAAATCAGTAATCTGTTTCAGTTCATGGATTTAAAAGGCAACAGTACATGAACAGCTTGTGTTTATGTGGTGAGTTCTGGAAGAACAGTGCTTTGTATTTGAAATGTAAGTTTAAGAATGGCATTGTTGCCTTCTGATATGTTCTCTGGGACTGTTTTTTGTTGTTGCTGTTGTTTTTTGTTTCTGTTTTTGCTGGTATAATGACTATGGTCAGAAGGCCTCTTTTCTCCTTCTCTATCCCTTCCCCCAGCTTTGCCCCACAAAAAAACCTGTGGCCATGTAACAGCTGATCTGTTGACACCTTTTGTGGTGGTACAGGATATGTTCTTACCCAAGGCATGCTGTTAATATGGGTTCATTTCCTCCCGTGGCCCCTGGGGGTTTGCATGTAAGTGATGTGTTGTCACAGCAGGCCTAGTCATCCGTGTTGGCTTGTGGATGTAATAGCAGCCCATCACCACAGAGTCTTTTCATGGGTTGTTACTATCAGGTTGTTCAAAACTGAAATAAACCACAAGTTGGTTTGACAGCCAGGAGAAAGACAGCATGTGAAACCAGTGTCTTGTGGAGATGGGAAATCAGACCAGTGGTGTTTGGGCAGAATCTCATGGGCATGCTGTCTACCAAACACCAGAGGTTTGGATCTGAGGTCCTTGTGATCTTTGGGGCCTGTTTTTTATGATAGCAATCATTCCAGTTTAGGGCCTCACGATGTATGGTTTGCTTGATGCCCATTTTCGCCTTCCGGAAGGCTTGTGCCTTGTGCTTTTGGATGGTAATGACTGCTCACCACGTGAACATAGTATATCCATTCTCTGTCCCCAGCTGCAGTTGCCCTGTGCCCAGCGCTTCACCATGGGCAGCTTCACCAAGGGGCAGGCTTCTCAAAGCAGTGTGATGCCCCAGTCATAGATGCTTCTTGTGTGTGTGAACAGGTGTCGTCCTGCAGATCTGCTGTCTCTTTCCCTGCATGTACATCTCAAAGCAGAGCCTGGCTCCCAGAGCCCATACCGACATGTGGCACAAGATGGTGAGTGTGTCCAGCACGCACAGAGGGTGTGCAGAATGTGGTGCAGTGACTTCAGGCTGGAAAATAAAAGTTCTTTTTAAAGTATCCCAAGGGTTGGGTCAATGGAAACATTTCTAGCATTACCTAATGACTTGCATTGTGGATTTTCTGCAAGCAACTTTAATATACCCATGATCTCCCAGTCTCTAGAGGAATGCAACATGGTGATGATTTTAATCATTGTTCCATTTATTGCCTTTTGGGCTGAGGGAAAGGGGAGGGTTTTTTGTTGTTATTTTTCCATATTTTTCCCTTTTTTTTTTTTTTTTTTTTTTCCTCTTGGTGACTTACACCTTACTTAATGCTGTGACTAATTCTGCTCCCGAGTCCATGCGTCCTGGGCTTCATTTTAGGCTCATGTTTCAGATCTGCATGCACTGCTTGCATTTTTCTGGTATCTGAATGTTGGTTCCTTGTTCTAGGAATTCAACATTAATTTCCAAAATTATCATAGGACTTGTGACAACACAAGACATGAATCTATGTATAAAATTTATTGGCCTTTCTCATTTACCTGCTCTAGTATTGTATTGTGTGTGCGTGCGTGCGTGATGTCAGGCTGCCACGTAAAACTTTCAGAGAAGAACCTTAAAAGCAGACCATCCTTTTTTGCATGCTCTATTCTAAGTAGAATGTTCAATGTAACTAACTAAATTGCATGTTGAAGATATTTAGGTTTTTTTGTTTTCTTTTTTATTTTTATTTGTTTTCAGTTTCCTGTATATTTGCTTACTGTGCTGTTCTAGTGGTTGTAGGATAAAAATGCACTGGTGAAGCAAATGTAGTGCCAACAGAAGGTGATTTTCCCATTGTGTATGTCATGCAGCATTTGAAGGGACTGTGCATTCTGAAAAAATCACAGTTACTTCTAAACCAGATTTCATTTCTATTCTTGTTTTATGTGCCAAATCCCGAAGTGCATTGGGCTTGAATCTCTGAACACTGTAGACCCATTAGAAGACTGTTCTGATTGTCACAAATTGTAGTGCCTGAAAACACTCTTAAACTGATTGTCTTAAAAAATGAAAGTTCTCCAAAGACAAAACAGAAACAATTATTCTAACAAATTGATGATGGTCGAAATGTCTGTGGTTCCTTGGAAATGCTGCGCTCTCTGTATTTTCCATCATTAGTGCAGTTTGGATGAATGTGTATATAGTTCAGAGGTCTTCGTGTTCACATATTAAAACTAGGTAAATGACCTCATCTTTTGAGCTTGAATTCATTTTTAATTTTATTTTATACAATGTGTAGACAGTTTCCTGTTCTTTGCATTTAGAAGTATACACAATATAAATCTGTTAATTCTGTAAGTAATTTTTATAATTATGATGTATCTCTATCCTATCCTTAAAACATTTAAAATAAACCCTTTATGTGCAACTACTGACTATAAATTTTGTGCTCATGAGCAAAAAGGTGATGTTAACTTGCTTCTTTAAAAAATTTTTTAAGCAAAGTGAACTTTATGTGTCAGATATGGATAGAAACGAAAATATAATTTTTCTTCCTTTTTTTTCCTTCTGAGAGACAGGGTTTCTCTGTGTAGTTTAAGCTGGCCTCAAACTGTGGTGACCCTTCTGCCTCAACCTCCCAAATGCTGGGGTTACAGACATGTGCCACCATGCCTGGTTCAGAAATAGAAATTTTAATTTATAACATCCGATAATACCTGAAAGGACAGAGAGTAGCAATCTTTACATTAGCTATCTCAACCAGTAAGTTGGCAATAATGAGGTGGTATTAACATCGTAAGATTTTGAAAGAATTATTTTTAAGTAAAATTACATAATGTATATTTACATTTTCACGTCTTTTCTTCCGTTGAATACTATTTATAAAACATTTATTCATACTTAAACACCAGTGAGATTTGATCCCTCCCCCAAAAAATATCCCAGTTCTCAATGCTGAAGGTAATATAAAAACGTATGTGTGTGCGCGCGCATGTGTTCTGTGTTTTATCTTCCTTGGTAATTTTAATCAAGATAAAAATTAGAATTTATGATGTACTTTAATTGGATTCTTTTTTCTTTCCTTTTTTTTTTTTAATGTCTCCCTGTTCATTCTAGAGGATCTCAGGCTGAAGGCTGGGGGAGGGGAAGGTCACCTTTTCCTGCTTCTGGGAGAGATCTGGTGCTTGGTAAGAGAGAAATGCAGACTTGGCCTTCTGAACACTTGGCTCCCAGACTGTGTTGGTACAGCAGCTGTGACCCAGATCACCGTGGTCACTTGGTGGGGCTGAGGGCAGGGTATGCCCGGCTCTGGGGGAGGAGCCTTTGGGAGGGCAAGGTTGAGTGCAGTCTGTGTTTTATAACCTTACCTGCTGAAAGAAGATTAGTCATTCTCTGTGGTATCTACTAAAGGTGGACTGCTCAGTAAATACTTTCCCAAAAAAGTTCCAAAGCAAGTTTAAGTCTGCAGGTTGGAATTTGGTGGCTGGTACCGGTAAAGCAGCCTCATGTTTAAGTGCACCAGAGCTCTGGGGCCCTACTTTTATCATTTTTTTCTCTGATACAGTTAAGCTTACTGATAAGGCCCTTAAAACTAACAAAGCTTCTTTCATTTAGTGAGGAGGGAAGAAACTTTTGTTCACAGTTGCAGAAGCAATGAGGCCACAGGTCCTTGGCTGTGTAGATGCCCAGGCCCTGAACTGCTCTGTTGATGACTCCGAGTTAAATAATGCCAGTGGACTGATTTGGGTAATCCATAGTATAATATTCTCTGTAAATTCTGTAACCTTACCTCATTAGCTGATAGCAAGAAAATGTTTTCAAATTGAGCCTAATAAAAGGTTTCTTTTTACATTCTAAAACTGAGAACTGGTTTTAAAGTTACTTTTTAAAAACACTTTAAATATATTATGATATTCACTTCTTGCAAAAACTTGAATTTTTTAGGCTCCTAGTATATGCCGTTATAACTCATTTCTATAGTGATTGGTTTCCCGTCATACAAGATTTTTAGGCTGCAGTTTCAGAGAACAAAGTCTTGAGTTATTTCACCCCCCATTCCTAGTCTGTCTGCCCTTAGCTTGTCTATGGTTGATTTTGGTAAACCAAGTAGTTGCTGGGCTCAGGTAGCCCTTGTCACCTATTTGCTTAAAACTGCTGTAGTCTTTTCTGCCTTTCATTCTTCAGTAGGAGCAGTGGGCCAAGACATGCGTCCGCGCCAGCTCTGGTGCAGGGACTTCCCTGCCTCCCACTCCCCCTGCAGGCTGACTGCTGGCTTCAGTTGTATTCTCCCTTTCTCCCCCAGTACTAGGCATATGCACTTCCTGAGAGAGAGCTAACAACTTCAGGACTGTGTGAACTGTCTAGACCTTTGATCAGGCTGACTGTGTATTAGCTCAGAGTTCGGTTTGTATGCTGGGACTGTTGAAGCAGATTGTGGAGGTGCAAAAGGACAGAAGGACTGCTCAAAACCTTGATGTTAAGACTAAATCATCATTATGAACACCTCAAGGTTGAATTGGAACATTCTGAATTGTCCTCACATACAGAGTGTAAAAATAGCCTGAAAGCTTTTTGTGGTGTAAGAAATTTGGTAGCTGTTTTCTGTTATCTCACCCTCAGTCACACACATGGCCATGCACAGGCCCAAGGGTCTCTGGTGTTGACTAACAAAATCAGGGTAATGCTCACCAGTGACCACAGAGAGCAGACCTCAACAGTAGTGCTTCCTCCTAAAGTCATTCCTTACTGTGTACTTTTATTTCAGTGTGTGTGCTGTTTTCTGGAGACGCGTTGGTAACAAGACTGCATATACAATCTAAAGAATTTTCTCTGTGAGTCTGTGAGGAAATAGCTTTACACAGGAGTTTGTTCCTTGTAGTCTATTTTTTTTTTCTTAATTTAGTCTAAATCTGATTTGTCAATACTAGGAAGTTCTCATGTGTCATTTTCAGAACAGTCTGCAGAGGACAGTAGCATGTTAAAAGATTACAAAACAAGTCTAAGACAGTAGAGTCTGTAATCTGCTATCTACTGATCTGTGCCAGGACTATTTTGTTTCATTTGTGTTTTGAGACAGGGTCTCACTGTGTAGCCCAGCTGGTGTTGAACTCACAGCAATCCGTCTGCCTCAGCCTCCCAAGTTCTGGGATTACAGGTGTGAGCATGCCCAGATGAAAGGACATTTTTGTTAGGCCTATAAGGGGTGGAGATTAGTGGAGATAGCAAATCATTATACTCAAAACTAATGACTGTCTCAGTTACTTTTTTCTCACTACTGATACAGAATACCTGATGCCCAAAATTAAAGAAGGAAAGGTTTATGGTCACAGTTTGTGGAGGTTTCAGTCCATACCTGGCTGGCTGCAAGGCAGAGTGGTACATGGCAGAGGGCAACCGTTAATGGCCAAGGAAAATAGTAAAAGCAGTAAGAGCAAAAGGGAGGAGCAGCGGAAAGCAAGGCTCTTCCCCTCCTTTACATTGTATGCAGGCTGCCCATTCTGTGTGTGTGCAGCACTCACACACACAATCCCAGCATTGCACCATGAATCAGTTAAAAACTGTAGAAGCCCGCCCCATGACTGAATGAGGCTTTTGGGGGACATCTAGACACAAACCATAACACTAGCTGGGTAAAAACTGTATTCAGTTACCCTAATGGCCGTTTATAATACATCTGTAAAAATTGCAGAAACGTTTCAGCTCTTATTACTAGCCTTTTATTAACTGTTTTGTTTTAATAATTACGTCTTTAAAAAGGATCACATTTTATCCTGTAAGCCCTGGCTTGGGATGCTAAGACAGGAAAGTGGTTAAATTTGATGTCAGCCTGGGCAGTGTAGCAAGACCTTATCTCAGAAGAGAGCTGATGATGCGGCTCACTGGTAGAGCATGTGCCTAGCATGGCTGAGACCCTGGGTTTCTCCTTGCCACAACAAAAAAGGGCCATGTTGTGCTCCGGTTAAACAAATACATATGCTAAAGAATTTGAAGTTTCCAGTGAGTTTGGCACATGAGCACAGCTCAAACACAGGCCTGATGCAGGGTCTCTGTTGTGCCATCCTTTAATCTACCAGCAGGCCCTAGCAGAGGTATGGTTTTGTCCTTATTCTGTGTTGATTTGGTGTTTAAGACCACACTTTAGTCATACTGTTACCAACCACTCAGGCCGGAACTCTCAGGTCCAATGGCTCCCCACTTCAAAGTAACCATGGGAGGTTGTGTTTGGCAAAAAGGCTTTATTCAACACCAGCCCTGAGGAGGTCAAAGGGCCTCACTGCTACAGATCACCATTTTCCTGTGCCTGGTACACAGCAATTTTTATAGTAATGAGCAGGGAAAAGAAATATCATGTGACAGTAGACAATTGCCAGCTGACTGCATCCTTCCCAGAAATCTGCATGCTCCTTTCCTCGTTGAAGGGAAATGAGTCTGAACACCAGTGCCAGCATCTGCATATTCTGTCCATTCATTCTAGACCTGAAAATTTGGTAAGCTACTTGTCTCTAAAGAAAACTTTCTAACTTTCAAAAACAACATTTTGTCCTATCTTTTACAATGTAACAACAGTTTATTTTGTACTGTTTTTCTTTTGGAACCTCACCTCTTCCAAGCCTAAGTAAGAATTGCTGTAAGAAACAATATTGAAAGGTTAATACACTTTCTCAGGTTGTGTACTTCTCTCGTGCCTGTGAAGTACACTACAAATCCAGCTGAAGTGAATGAAGGTACCATCTGGGTTTCCTGTTTGCTTTCACATTGTCAGTTTTTATGTACCCCAAGTTACCTCCCTAGTACTTTTGTAAAACAGTGCTGCAGTTTGCAGTGTAAGATTGTGGCCAGAGGACTATGCTTTCAATCTGGGTCCACTTTCAGAATAGAATCCTTGAGAGAAGCGGCATACTTCAAAAAAGGACCACCACACTTAGTGCAGTATGTACAACAGTGGAGTGTCCTCATTCCCACCTTGGGGCTCTTCATGCACTGCATATTTGATTACAACGGTTTATCTTTCTAACACAATCTGAAATGGTTCATCTTAGAAGAAGTTTTAGAAATTTGTTTCCAGGAGAGAAAAATTTCTGAGTTAAAAACCCATCTTAGTTTTGAACATCTAATACTGATTTCTGTTACGTATTTGTAACAGTGACCCCCACATTCAAAGCAAAGCTAGCTTCAGTTACCTACATTGATACGTATGCAGAAATAACTATCGAATGTTTTGAGAGTATTTCTAAGGCTGGTGAAAAGCTCCCATGTTCTTTGGAGCTTTGTAGAGGGTGTGGGAGGTGGCCAATACTGATAGTAAAATAGAATCAAATGTTTTGGTCCTCTTGAGAAAAAGTAGGTAGTGGGTTAGGGGCACTAGATTGGTGGTGGCGTACCTTTTAGAGATGAGGGCCCAAAATGCAATAGAAAACCCACTTATCACAAAATGCCAGTCCTACAGTTAAAGCTGAATAATGAGCTTTTAGTTTAGAAAAAAGTATATTAACATCTGTCTTAAACGAAGGAGAACACATATGCCCTAAGTTTGCCACCACTGCACTAGATATTTAGACAAGATATCTGGAGGTGGAGGTTTAATTACACTTCCTCAGAGTATAATTTCAGATGTTCTCTTCCAACTCTTTATTGTAACTTATAAATCTAACTTCGTTCAGTTCTGATGCTCTTCAAGTAGTATCAAAAATGTGTATTTTCCTTAATAGTATTTTCTAAAGGTGGGTATAGTCAAATGATTTCATAAGCTACCTGAATCTTTTGTGGGATAAACTAGATACGAGTAGTTACTTTTGCCATTCTTCAGAGTTCTCCATTACTGTGAGTTCTTAATCTGTCATGTTGAAGATTGCTTTTTCTTCCCAGATCAGTGTGAACCAGTACAGTATTGCACTACCTCCTCTCAGAGGAGCAGTAGGGGAGATGGCTTCTAAAATTGGGGATCATTGTTCCACTCTTTACACTTGCCAGTCAGTGAAATTCTGTGGTGGCTATGCTTTGGGGAATTTGGGAGTTGGTGGTTGACAGAGCAGTTGGACTGCAAGTAAGTGAACAGGATCTGATAAGAGCAAGGCACAGGGATTTTAGAATCTGGCTTCTGTTCTTTATCTTGAAAATCTCTGTGCTTCATTTCTTTCCTTGCAGTTAAAAAAAAAAAAAAAAAACTGGTGGCACAGGCCTGTAATTCCAGCACTCAGGAGGCTAAAGCAGGAGGATTCCCTGAAGTTCAAGATTAGCCTGGGCTATATAGTAAGACCCTGTCTCAATAAACTAAAATAATGTAGCAGAAAATGCCCCCCCCCAATACTTTTTTCTTAGTTGCTCAGGTAATAGTTACCATTGCTTATATGCATTGTATAAACCAGTCCCCAGTTGACAAGCCATTCTGCCTCTGTACTTCCTGCTTGCTTATCCAATATAAGCACTAGAGCATCAGAGATCAGGGCCTGATATTCTGGGAATGATTTCAATTAGTGCCTGTTGATACAAATAAATCTGCCTCCAAATCCTGGGTGTCGTTTTGGTGTTTCTGCTTGCCATTACATCTGGTGTGTCAGCCAGGATGGCTGACTGTGATGACCTCTTTGGTCAGCAGTTGTGGCCCTCATGAATGGAGCAAGGACCTCTCCAGGTCCCAATGGGAAGGTGTGCCCATGAGATTTCTTGAGTGCCCTGGAAGGCCTGGAGGATTCCTGGTTCCTGGCTCTAGTGGCTCACATCAGACCCCAAAGGGAAGAGGACACAGTCTCTCAGACTGCTTGATTCTGGGAATACCCTCAGAAACACCACATTTAGCCTGTCTGTCCTGCTCAGTTTGAGCAGAAGAACCTGTTCGCCTCTCCTTAAAGCCACCCTCAGGAAAGGGTGTTGGAATATTTAACCTCTGAGTGCCTGCTGAACAAATGTGTGAGTGAATGGAACAGAAAGTGTAGGAAACAGGCTGCTATGTCCACACCAACACTGGGGACCACTGGTCTCAGTGGCCAATTGGGCCCTCACTTGCAGTTCCGTGGTGGTCAACATGGCATAACAGAGGCCTCACACCCTCCTTAGCTAAGTCGCCTTGAGGGATGTGACTAGGTGGGCATCTCAGTGATCTCTCTGAGGGGAACCCCCCCCCATTTGTCTGTTGCACCACCATTCAAGGGTAAACAATGTACACTGTTGGGAGATACAGTGAGAACTAATCACTTAAAACCCACAGTCCCTGACTGCAGGAAAAGGGGCTTTTATAGTTAAAACCTTTCCCTGCATCTCAAAAAAAAAAGGTACATTCTTCCTGACAGTTCTACCTTGGCACCCTAGTTAGCTGCTGTAGTTGCCAGCACCTGTAGCTTCACTCCCTGCACCCAACTCATCTGCTTACAGCCAGTTTAACTGGTTCCAGCTAGCCATTGCCTGCTTTGGCCACAGAGGCTCTCCCTCCAGAGCCTTCTGTTTACAAGCCTATCCTGGTCAGATGGCATCATCTAACACCCACCTGAGATGACTGTCAGAAATTCCTTATGAGTTCTACATTTTGACTGAAGAAAAATTAGACTCAGCCCTGACAATTGAGTTGCATCTTGTTGGTCTGAACAGATAGGACAGACTGTTCTACCAAATTGAGCCCCCAGAGCCTGTGGTCATTGCAAAAGTGAGGGGCAAACCTGTCACTTTCCTGTTAGACAATGGAACAGAACTCTGCCTTTAAAAGTTCACGCCATCAGAAAGTTACCGTCAGTGAGGCAACTGGGACATGTGCTTCTCTTGCCCCTTCTTCCACGCAAACTTAAAGACAGCCTTGGAGGACATCTCTTTTGCACCAAGACAGCCTCACTCTTGTTTAACCCTGCATGTTCAACTTTGTTCTCTGAGAGGGAAATGATGCCTGCATCAGCCTAAGACAGGTAACTGAAATCCTAAAGTTCTTAAAAACTCTTCTCCCAGAGGTATGAACTAAGGGCTCGCCTTCAGGCCTGAATGGCAACCATGCTGCTTCACCTTGACCCTCTCAACCCCTGTTGCTATCAGGTGTTACAGGAAGCACAAACCCATCCAGCCACACATCTGCCTGATAAATTGTACCTTGGGCAAGATCGTCCTGTCAGCCATGCAGCCTCTACTTGCACATTGCTCCCATAAGCCTCTTCCACTAGGAAGATCCTGAGATAAAAAGTCAACTCGGACTGAATGGCCAAAAGGGGTTAAAAACTACCTTGGCTTTGTACCTGTGTCTGCATGACATGAAAACCATCCTAGTAAAAGCCCACAAGGCAGTATGAGAGGCTCTCAGAGGTCAAGCTAGAAAAGCTTTATCCTGTTGTGCCCAGGAACCCCAAGTCCGACCTGCCGCCTCCTCACATTCATCAACCTGAAGCTGCTCAGCCAGCCACAGTGCCACCACTGCAAGTTCTGTGTCTTGCATTACAGCCTCCTGCTCTCCCAGATTAATTTACTTAGACTCAATTGCCATAAGAGGTTAAAACTTCGACCTTGGCTGTG
Organism: Dinomys branickii; assembly: GCA_004027595.1. Taxonomy (NCBI): domain Eukaryota; kingdom Metazoa; phylum Chordata; class Mammalia; order Rodentia; family Dinomyidae; genus Dinomys; species Dinomys branickii. Next base: position 64,465 of record PVLD010002793.1, read on the forward strand.
CACCTTTGTACCCACCTGCCAACATGGAATGACTGTCAAGAACTTCTGACTCTGTAATATTGAAGAATGCCACTGTGTTTTAGATGGGGCCTAAGATTGGTTAAAGTCAAAAGTCGTGCCCGAGGTTGATCCTGAGGCCTGAGTAAATACAGTCCTCCCCCGAGCACATCCATGCTGGGACTGTAATATGACAGCCATGAAGTCCTAGATCACTGCTCTCCTGGCAGACCTCAAAGAGGGAGACAAACCAATAAACTTGTCCTAAGTTACTGAAGTTACCCACTGCAGTCCCCACTGAAAAATTCTGCCAAAGCATATCCTGTTGGACACCATCAAACGTGAATTCCTGTACATGCTTGAGTGCCCTGTATTCTGGGATATGACCAGCCTCCCTCACACTCATGTCCACTATCCCAGACTTGATATTGACTCTGACTATACCCTGGGAGGACGAATAGTAGCCACAGCAGCCTAAAATACCTGATAATCATAACCCTGAAATTCTGAGACTCATTTTCAAAAGTATGGACAAAGGACCCCTACCCCCCCCGGAGTTTGCTATGCAATTTTGGTGATCCAGCTCTGTCTCAAGGTAACTCCTACCTGCATTGAACAGTAGAACTCTCCTGCCTGTAAAGCCAGTTGATTTCTAAGCTGCCAGTGCCACTGCAATTACCCTTGGTATACGTTGATTCAATCTTGTGCCACCTACAGCCTGCTGGTACACCTGCCTGGGCCTAAAAAATGCCTCCTGCCTTCAATTGGCTCCTGTCATCCAGCCCCTCTTTGCCTTTAAATGGAGATTCCAGTTGTGAATTACCTGGACTCAACTTCCCAGGGTTTAAAAACTGGTTTCCTCTTCAGTGCATTTCTGATGGATGACACCCAAGCTGCCTGCTGGAAAGATAGAAAAACTCTGGTACAGTATCTGGCAGAAACTGACTGTATGCTCGAACAACCACTGTCCTGATGATGAAAGCTGACAAGCTCACCTTAGACCAAGACCAGGTGCCACATGCTGTACTGGGATAAACCGTTAAAAGTCTAACAGGCTGGATACACTGTGATCACCTTGGACAAAACTACTTTGGCCAAAACTCCTGCAAGGATGATCTGCACAGCAAACTGCTGTTTAGAAACCTGCCAGCAATGACACAAAATAATCTGATTCAGAGGCCTAAGCCCCCTGCAGGGGGGGGAAACTTGGCATTCCTGGAAAGTCAGAGCCAGACTTGCCCCCAACATTTCAAGCTCAAGCTGTTATGATGGTACCCATACCCCTGCAGCCAGCTCAGGCTTCAATGTCTGTGTCACTGACCCCAATCTCCCATTTCTTACCCCTACTGAGAAGATAATAAAAATTCGTAGGGTCCTGCTGTAAAAAAAAAATCATCCCTAGATGTGGCCTACCCTTGATCGTTGGCATTGACAATGAGCCTGCATTTGTAGCAGAGGTAACTCAAAAACAAGATTAAATAAAAACTACATATAGCATACAGGCTACAAAGAACCCACTATATCTATAGACATTCCTACACATCCGTGTAACTCAGATACATATTTACCTCTACAAGTTTCAGAAATCCAGCCTTAGAGGTGCTCAAAAATTTACCTAAACAGCTCCTCAGGGTCTCACTCTGAAGAGAATGCACACGGGACTGAAGCCTGAGGGCATTGTTCACAGGCTGGGTCCATTCTTACTCCTCTTGATTCTTCCCTTCCCCCCAGCTAGCTGTAGTTTTTGTTAATTGATCTGGGTACTGCTTACCCCAGTTCTTGCTTCCCTGCCCCCTGTTAGCTGTGGTTTTGTTTTGTTTTTTGCCTTAAATTTTATGAACAGTTGCTCCAAGGAAATAGAATAATCAATCAAACAATCAAGACTTGATGAGCATCCAATACACATTGGACACTGTCCTAGATCAGATTAACTCCCTCACCATTTTGCCAGACTAATATTACAGAACAGACAGGCCTAAATTCTTGTTGGGCCTTATCTGAGAAGATCCATGTAATATGCCCAGCAAAAATTTGCCAGGGAAACTTTTAGTTTCCCTGGGGGAAACGTAGTAGAAAATACCTCCCCCCCCCCACCTGCCCGCCAGTATACTTCTGTTTGTTACCCAGGTTCCTGTTCCAGAGATCCATGTATTCCTGTCTTAGAAATGGCAGGTCCCTGATGCACATTGTATAAACCAATCCCCAAGTGACAAGCCATTCTGCTCTGTACTTCCTGCTTGCTTATCCAGTGCAAGCCCTGAATCACCAGAGATCAGGGCCTGGTATTCTGGGAATGATCTTGATCCATGCCTGTCACCTTGAGTAAGTCTGCCTCCAAATCACTGGTGTTTGAGGCCACCTGAACCTTGTCATCACTAATAGGGCCTCTGTAACCTTCAAGTAGTGGTTCAGGCCTCAGGCCTGGTGCAGAAAACAGATCTAGACAGATTGTATCCTATTAGAGCTGGGGTGGCACTGAGGAAATCAATACTCCCCTGTCTTGGAGGCCCTTGCTGTTGGTCACCTGTGGTGAATTTCTGGGAGGATGAACAGTGCTCTCTGCAAATAGCAACTAGAAGGACAGACCAAAACCCTGCCTGCAGTGTCACCTGCTGTGGGTAACCAGGAGGACTACAAAGAAAGGGCCTCAACGCTTTCCAGTCAGAAGAACCAGGTCTGAGGTCTAACGAAGAATGTGTATCTCTGGTAGTAGAGTTTGCATGACAGCTGGCATTGTGGTAGCACTACTTTTTTTTTTTCAAAGATTATAAGCCTGGTAGGCTATGGTGATGCACACCTATAATCCCAGCACTTGAGAGGCCAAGGCAGAGGATCACCATGAGTTCAAGACCAGCCTAAACTACACAGCAAGACACTATCCAAAAAAACTAAAAATTTGTGATTCTGAATAAACCCTGCCAAAAACCTCGGTTGATGCTTTAGATCCTTAAAAAGGTGGCAGTTGGTGTGTTCTTTGGTTGTTAGTGCCTGCCATTGTGCTTCTAACTCACCACTGGGCTATTTACTCCTTTGAGACAGGTTGAAAATAAAAAATACAAGTATTCATTGCACACTAATTTTTTCTGTGCAAATTCTGTGATGGTGTTTATTAATGGCCAGTGAGAATGCAGGATTATTTAATGCTAACACATCTTGAGCTAGTGCTTCGGAGTACAGCAACAGGACAGCCAGCCATATGGATGGGGGTTGCCCAAAGTGCATGTTCCTGGGTTCTGTTCTGTGGTTTGTATGTGCCCCTCCTTCAGCATTCATGTGCTGAAATGTATCCCCCCTTGTGAAGTATTCACAGGATGGAAACTTACTCCCACTATGGTGTTTACAGGTGGGACTTTGGTTAGTGAATGAGGATTAGAGGTCACCAGAGTGGAATCTCATGGATTGAATCCTGTTGGCTTCATAAAAATAGAGAAGTCAGAGGAGAGGTAGAGAGATTCTGACTCTTCACATGTGATGCTGTGTACCATATCAGTGGTAAGGTGACCACCAGGTGAGGTCCCTTGACTTGGACCAGAACTGTGAGTCAAATAAACTTTCATTGTAAAGTCACCCACCCTCTGATACTTAATTATAGTAATGCAAAACTGGATTAATATATAGGGCTTTGTGTAGAGTGTGATGGGGCCCCATGAAACTGCAACTCAAGCTCTTCCCTTCATCTCTAAGTGACTTTACCAGTGCAGATTCACCACCATGGATTAAGTGGTATTTAATTTGCAAGGCTGTAACTCAGAGATGCAGAGAAGGTTCTTTTCTTCCCAATTGCCTTGACCTTAATCTTTTGCAAACCTCCAGATTGTTTTATATCGCTATAAGAACTTTACTTCCAAAAGAGTTTACAACTGTGGAAATGGCTTATTTCAGGGTTTACATTACTGTGAAAGTGTCTTTGGATTATCAGGTAGTGGAGTGTTACTGGGCTTCCCTCATTCATGCTTGTTTGGCCTCTAACACCAGCCAGGTCTTGTGATGTTCTGCCTTTCATCACTGTGACCATTGCTGACAGAATAAAGTGCCTCAGCCATCCCTCTTCAGATTATCTTGGTAGTCTTGTCAGAGAGAAAGTTTAGCCATTTCTTTTTAAGACAAAAGAATGGAGATATATAAACCAGAATATCACAAAAACCAATACAGAAAATACCTGATTATAGATAAGATAGCAGGGAATTGGCACTGGATGCTGTATTATATAATATTATCTTTGCATTTGTTAAAACAGAAATAAAGGAAATACTAAATTATAGAGAGGATAGTAAAGAACACTGGATGTTGTATTACATAATGTTATCTTTGCATTTGTTAACACATAAACAATTAAGGAAATAGCAAATTACAGAGAAAATAATAGGGAGGTGACACTAGATGCTGTATTACATAATGTTATCTTCGTCTTTGTTACTCAGTTATACAAATGATGGCTCATTCAATTAATCAATTTTCTCCACCTCATCTCCGTTCTTCTACCACCCTATCAGTCGTCTTCCCATTGGTAATAACTGTACTTTTTGATTTATTTACTCCTTCGTGCTCTTCCATTGGGAAGAGACTTGGCTGCTTCGAATTATGCTGTGTAAAACATGGGTGTTCACAAATTGCTATGGCAGGAGTTGGAGAAGCACCCACACTCAAAGACTATAATTGGCAAGCCCTCTCAGCCATTGGGTGTCTAGTCAAGTAGGTGGGGTTACACAGCGAACTGCCAGAATCTGCCTCAATACAGCGCGTTTGCATCCAGAGGCTCAGACAAGTCTTCAGGGCTGCTTTTGCGGAGGGCCGGGCGTACTGCCTAGCTCTACTCCAAGGGACCACCTCGCCCAAGGGCCAGACATAGCGCCTGGCTCTGCCTTGGGGTGGCCGCTGCTTTCAGGGGTCGAGTGGACTGGGAGGCCTCTCCCTCCACAGGCCGCCTAGCTCCCCGCCAAAGCCCCTGGTGTCCACTCTGTAGGCGTCCTATGACTCTTTGGAGACTATTCCCACCCAATTAGAGAAGCAGTCTGCACCTTAATTCCATGTCTTTGCCTTCTCCCACCTCTCGATCTCCAGTGTTTCCATTCCCCGCCCTTATGGCTGAGCATTGAGTGCACTTACGCTGCTGAGGTCTCCCCCACCCGTGCTCACTGTGGTAGTCCAGGGTGTGCACTAAGTTTAGTTATTAGTTCAAGGAGAGAATTGGAGGATTTTCTCGGGTTTGCTGTGTAGAGTATGTTGTCTCTCAGGCTCCAGGACTGCTGCTTTTCGTGTAGTTTGATGCTATGGGTTCTTACAAGGTTCATATATGCAACCAGTGTGAAGACCCTCTTGGTGCTCATATTAGTAGTTTAGGGTGAGTCCTGAACCCCTTGGACTCAGCCCGTTGTTGTCAGAAACACATGATGAATGGCCCCACAGTCTCATGTTGCTCAGAGAGGGTTCAGGGTGGGAGCTGAAGCCTGGTAACTCAACTCATGCTTCCTGCTTGGTATTGGAGTGAGAGGGGTGTGGGGCCGTGTGTCCCACCTCCGGCTGCAGCTCTCTCTCACTGTTGAGCTCCAGCTCCCGTTTGATTTATGGTTGGATTCCTGGGAATTACTGTGGCCCTGGAGTCACTTCCACTCCTCTCTACTACTCTCTGCTGGTATTTGCTCACACACTGGGGAGATATGAGGCCATATCCTCCAGGCAGGCATAGAAATAGAGGTGGTGGGCTGCTCACTGGTTGCATTGACTCCGCCCTGCCTCAGGGCACTGATTAGAAAGGTTTCTGCAAAGCGGGGATTTTGCTTCTGTGGTGTCGTATTTTCACGTTCTCATACTGGATTTGACCACACCTTCCGACCGCTGCTGCTTCCCTTCTAAGCTGCGCTGTCTCCTCTCCAGTTATGGACCAGCTCTCAGGACTCCACTCTCCCCTGGCCAAGTCAGTAGGTCTCCGCAGGCAGGGGCTTCCGAGGCTGAAGCTGCGGGTGACGGAACGAGGGAACAGGCTGAGGGTGTGTATGGAATGGTGGCTCCTTCCTTTTCTGCCTCCTCTTCCTCTCACTACGCCATGACGGCCCTTCGAGCTTTTTCTCCAGGAGAGGTCTTGTTTGTTATTTCTGAGGGCTTCAGTTCCCGTTTCAGATCTTTCCTGGGTCCATGGCACCAGGGCACCCATTTCTCTCCTTTCTCATGTTGCTCTATTTCAGTATCTGGGTGGCGATCCTCTGGGAGGATCTTTCTCTGCTGCTTACCTGGTTGCCATCTTACCAGTTTAGTCATCTTTAGATTACTGTACTTTCATTTTTTCCCTGAAAGGATACAAAACAAAATGTTTGTAGGACAGGGAAATGTTGTGTCTTAAAGTGAGTGTAACTCTGAAGGTACTTGTTTATGACAGGAAACAACCTCTTTTATAGAAACAAAATAGTGTATATCATTGCAGTTCATTTGTTGTGGGCACGTCTGACCACAGGTCATCTGCCCTGTGCATTTGGGATTTCTCAGCTCCCTTAGCTCTTTTGGTTCGATGTTTCATGGAGTTTGTGTTTATTATTAAGTGGAATTAGCTGGAATTCAGTCTGTAAATCATCTGAATCATGAGATAAGGGCACGTGTGGGCAGAGTGTGTTTACTTCTCAGGTCACTCTGATTACTAGGCTCTATTTCTTTTTCTTTTTCTTTTTTTTTCTCTTTTTTCTTTTTCTTTTTCTGACAGGTGCTCACTTTGTAGTGCAGGCTGACCTTGAAGTCACTCTGTAGCCCCAGGGTGGTCTCAACTTGGGGTAACCCTGCCTCAGCCTCCCAAGTGCAGGGATTACAGGCATGCACCACCGCACCGAGCCTTGGCTCTATTTCTTAATTACCGCAGAGTGTAACATGGTCAATGCTACTATTCATAGTCTGAGATACAGAACTTGATTTGGGTAATTAGTGTATGTTTTATATTGAACTACTTGTTACTTTCCTAGAAGAAAGTTTGACTTGTGAAAAGTGTACTGCAATCACTAAAAGGGACCTGTACAGCACTAAGAATTTGAACTGATATCTAGGCACAGCCTCACTGGTAAAGACCTCCAGACATTTAAGGAAGAATGAAGAAAGGAGTGAGTGCCTGGTGTGTGCTTTGGGTGACTGTACCCGAAAGATCCTGTGTTGAAAGCTGTGGTCCTCTGGTGGTGTCTGGGAGATCATGGAACCTCTCAGAGGTGTGGCCTAGTGAGAAGTCCTCATGTCACTGGGGACATGAACTCAGCAGGACTGTGGAATATGGGTCTCTTCTTCCTCTCTTGCATCCTAGCTCAGGAGGTCAGCAATTTGCTTCAGTATGTGGAGCTATTATACTAGAAATGAAGCCACTCAGTCTTAGGCTGAAACCTCCAACAAATCTGTGAGCTAAAACAGTCCTTTCCTTTTTGTAAAGTAATTAGCATAAGTAATAGCATGCTCGCACCAATTTATTGTGTGAAACCAGTATTACTTGATACCAAAGTTGGACAGAGATAGGAATACTACCAAAAAAAAAAAAGAAAAGAATGCTATAGGTTGGTGGGATGTGATGCGTGTCTATAATCCTAGCACTCAGGAGGCAGAGGCAAGAGGACCACCGCAAGTTTAAGGCCAGCCTGGATGGAGTACATAGTGGATTTAAGCCCATCCTGCACTACCAGGCAAGACTCTATCTACAAACAAACAAACAAACAAAAGAATACTACGGGCCAAAATTCCCATGAATGTGTATGGAAAAACTATGAACAAATACAGTAACAAAAATGTTTAGTGCATGACCAAGTGAGATGTATTTTAATATCAAAAAATATGGGAGGCTGAGGCTGGAAGATTGTGAGCTTGTTGCCAGCCTGGAACGTGGTGAGACCGAAAAAGATGAAGCATATTTCACCATATCCATAGACAAGAGGAAAAAAGGCAGAAATTTCCTTAAAAGATAGGGAAAGCACATTTAACAAAACAAAATCCAGTATCCATGTATGGTAAAAGATGGAAGACAAGTTTCTCAACTTGATAAAGTGCATCTATGAAAGACCCACAGCTAACTTCATACTGAGTTGTGAGAATAATTTACTGGTAAAGTCAGGGATGAGTCAGAGATGGGCACTCATACTGCCTCTCTCCATTGTAATACAGCTTCTAACCATGGCAGTCACGTGGAAAATGTGTCCAGGTTGGAAAGGAAGAAATCTTTATTTTCAGATGATGTGACTATATAATCTCAAGGACAGACCACAGTAGAGCAAATGAGTTCAGCAAGATTACAAGTTACAAGAGCTGCATACAAAAATCAATCGTATCTCTCTAAATACTAAAGAACTGGGAATGAAATTAATGCCATCTATAATGGGGCCAAAAAGCTCAAATGCTTAGGAACACATTTAATGAAAGTATAAGATCTGTACTCTGAAAGAAAGATCTGAGTAAATACAGCAACGGTACATGTTCATGGGTTGGACACTCATTAAAATGACAATCTCATGGGGCATGGTGGTGCATTCCTGCAATCCCAGCACTTGGGAGGCTGAGACAGGAGGAATTGTTACGAGTTCAAGACCAGCTTGAGTTACATAGTGAGATCCTGTTTCAATCCTAACCCTGAAGTAAAATGGCAGTGCACCAAAATCCCCGCAGGCTTTTTTGCAGGAATTAACAACGCAATCCTAAAATTTTTGTGGAAATCTAAAGGGCTCAGCCAAAAAAAATCTTGAAAAGTGTGAATAAATATAGAGACCTTTATTTCCTGATTTCAAAATGTACTATAAAAGTATAATAGTTAAAACAATGACATACTGATATAAAGATAGAACATAAAAGCATTATATATAAAATAATGTATACATGTATGTGTGTGTATACATACATAGAGTAAAACCTTGGGTTACAAGTAATTTGTTCCATGAATGTTCTGCAAGATGAACATTTAACTTGATAAAAGGGTGGTCTTTTTTTTTTTTAAATAAGTGATGTCTTTTCTGACATCACAGAATCACAGTTGAGCCAATGGTTCCCTCTTCTCTCTCTCCCTCTCTCCCCCTCTCTCTCCCCCTCCCTCCCTCCCTCCCTCTCTCTCTCTCTCTCTCTCTCTCTCTCTCTCTCTCTCTCTCTCTCTCTCTCATTGTGAGTGATCATGTCCCAACAGCAAAAGGTTACGGAAGAGATCTCATCTGAGAGGAACAGGAGAAAAAGGTGGATGAACCCCTCATTGTAAGTGAAATTAGGAGATACATAAAATGTGGGATATAACATAAAATTTTGTAGAAAAGTACCACCTTAATAAAGCTGCAGCAGTGTGAGTGATGAATCTGTTAACAAACACAATGTCACATTTCTGCAAAATCCTCAAAAGGAGGCAAAAACAAGTGTCCTTAAGTTCTTTCTTTGTTAAAGTTGCACAAAAGAAAAGATTCCACTGAGGCAACAGGTAGCAGTGATTCCACTAGTGATAGTGAAAGTCATCCTACACAAGGACCCTCCTCTCTCTTGTCTCCCTCACATATGAGCCATAACGGCTTTGAAAGGTAAATACAAGTTAATTCAGAAAAATAAAGTTAATTTATTTTTCTTTATATTTTATATTTTCTTTATTACTTTGTATTATAGTATTGTAAACATTTTATCTGAATATTTTGGGTTGAATAAATTATGTTTCCATTATTTCTTATGGAGAAATTTGGTTAGGGTTAGTGTTGATACAGTGCTTTGGATTACAAGCATGTTTCTGGAATGAACTATGCTCACAAAGTTTTAGTGTTTTTGGTTTTTGTTTTTTCGACAAGGGTTTTTAAATTAACCCTTTCCTTCATGATCAGTAGACTTTCTTCATGGGTACCAGGGCATTTTGGTGCAGAAAAGGTTGCCCTTTCAACAAGTGAGACGAAGAATTGGATATCCACAAGCAAAAGATTTTAGAACCTCCTATTTTCCACAAGGAAAGCTAACTCAAAATGGATTGCAGACCTAAACGTAACAGCTAAAGCTATGAAACACCAGTAAGAGTATTTATGACTTCAGGTTAGTCAGAGATTTCCCTATGTGACACCAAAAAGCACACCTGTGAAAGATAAAATTGATAATTTGGATAGCATCAACATCGAAAAATACTATGTATCATAAGCCATCATTAATAGACTTAGACGAAAATAAGTCATAGATTGGTGGAGAGTATTTGTAAATCATAATGATAAAGGATTTGTATCCAGAACAGATGGAAAAACTTTTCAACGATATGGTTGCCAAGTAAACAATAGGCAAAGAATCTGAGTAGGGATTCTCTGAAGAAAATACACATGGAGCAGTAAACATGAAAAGATGCTGGGTATCTTTTCCATTAAGAGAAATGCAGCCTACAATGATGAGATGCTATTTCCCCGCCACTAGAATGACTGATTCAAAGATAAGCAACAACAAATGTAGGTGAGGATGTGGAGTAACGGATTGCAGCCCCTTTGACTAAGAGTCCGGCAATTTCTTTAAAAGTTACATATAAATTTACCACTCTAGATTCTTACGAATATACACCTGAGAACTGAAAAAGTCTACAGAAAAATTGTAAACTAAAATTGTAGCCATGTTATACTTTGTATAGATCTTTGTATCCAAATTCATAGCCCCAAAGTAGAAATAACCCAAGTGTGCATCAGTGTGTTGTGAATGCTCTATGGCATATCCATGTGATGGGATAGTACTCTGAGATGGAAAAGGATGAGGTGCTGGTACATGCAGGGACATGAACCTAAAAACGAAGCCAGCTGGGAAATGCCACGTACTATATGATTCCTTTTATATGAAACATCCTAAGTAAACGGGGGTGGGCTGGGACTGTGAAGGTGTGTGGAAAGTGGGTACCATATTCCTTGGGAGATTGAAGGAAATGTTTAAAATTGAATTGTGTGGGGGGCATGGTGGTGCACACCTTTAATCCCAGCATTTAGGAGGCTGAGGCAGGAGGATTGCTGTGAGTTTGAGGCCAGCTGGGCTACATAAGTGAGTTCAAGGCCAGCTACATAGTGAGACCCTGTCTCAAAAATAAAACAAAACAAAACAAACAAATTGTGATGGTTGTACAATTCCATAAATGCATTAAAATGAATAGGAGATTTTATGGGATCTATGTAAATTTCACCAGGATAAAGCCTGTTCCAGACTCCCAAATTGGGAATACTAAGGTGTAAAATAAGTGAGAGGGCTGTGAGTCTGTAGCTTTGGGTGGTTGCTTTAGAATTTATATTTCCAGTGCTGGGCATGGCAGTGCATGTCTGCAATCCCAGTACTCAGGAGGCTGAGGCAGGATCACCGTGATTTCATGGCCAGCTTGGATTACATAGTGACACCCTGTCTCAAGAAAACCAGAAATTTGTTTTCAAGTTCCCTGGTGATGTTTGCCTCCTAAGAGGGTGCAGCTGGACCCTAAAGCTTGTTGGTAGGACCCTGCTGTGTGTCTGAATGAGGGAGTCCCTGGAGCATGATATAATCAGATGGTAGTGTTATGTTTTGTGTCTGGAGGTCCCCCCAAAGCCTCATGCAGTCATGGGCACTGTTCTAGAGTGATTGATTCTTGGTTCAATGCTGGGATTATGGGTGTGGGTGCTACACCCATCCTAGGGTGGGTGGCCTGCACACAATATAAGGGAGGGGAAGAGGCTTGCTACTGCTGCTCTGCCTTTTGCTCTTGTTGCTTTTGCTGTCTTCTGCTACCTTAAACAGTTGTCCCTCTGCCATGTGCCACTCTGCCTTGGAGCCAGCTGATTATGGACTGAAGCCTCCACAAACTGTGAGCTAAATAAACTTGTCCTTCCTGAATTTTGGGCATCAGGTATTTTATCTCACCAATGAGAGAAAAGTAACCAAGACATACATCAATTATTCCTAATAAAGCTATTTTCTCAAAAAAGTACTTTCACAAAAATGTGTTGAAGCGCAAGTTAGCAGAGTTTCTGGTTCTCACCCTGTCATCACTAGCCAACGCTGTATTTCAAAGCAACACAAACATGGTCCTAGCTAGATACCCACAGGAGTACACACCGAGTGTTTTGCATTCTCCTCTGGCCTAGTGGCCTCCAGAAGGTTCCTTGGCAGTGCTAATGGTAGAGGGGCATCCTGTTGAGACACCTCAAGAGTAACAAGAAGGGAGTCACACAGCCTGATGACCTGAGTCGACCTTCCTGCACAGATTTAAGTCCCAGCTAAACTCAGCTGGAGCAGAAGATAGCAGTAATGAACTATCACTGAAGCAGGGGCTCTGGTGCGTCTCCACGTCACAGCAAGAGCTTGAGTTTAGGAGCCTCGGGACACCAGGGACTGCAACTGTTATATGGCATGTCCCATAGTCAAGCACACAACCCTTACAGTAATCTCTTGGAAGTAAGGCATCACCCCGCCCCCTCCATTCCAGAGATAAGCAGTTGGAGGTTGAGGAGAAAGCTCAGGCGTGCAGGAAAGATTTAAGGCTGGCTGTCTAGCCAGTGTTGCTAGGCAAGAGGGACTATGCTGTCCTGTCCAGCATGGCTGCCTTGAGCCTGTGTGGCTTGCCACAGTTGAAATGTAGCTCCTGAGATGGGAGGTATGAAGTTTTAAATTATTTCGTTAAACTTAAATAGTTACATATCTTAGCTCCAGTGTAGGATGGTGCAGGCACTACCAGCAGTATCCCACATCTTTATCTGGTGGCTTATTATTTAAACTGTGCCAATAGGTCACCTATTTCTTTGTAGGATGGCAAATCCCTCACTTTTTTTTTTATATTTTTTGTCTTTTTGAGACAGGGTCTCACTATGTAGTTCAGGCTGGCCTTGAGCTCACTTTGTGAGCTGTCTGGAACTTACAACGATCCTCCTGCCTCACCCTCCTGAGTGCTGGGATTACAGGCATGCGCCACCACACGGGCTTCCCTCAATTTATAGAGCTTGTCATCAGCCTCACCTCAATCTCCCATTCACAGCTAAACCTGAGCGAGTGCGTTGTGACTTTCTGGTGGGTGTAACTGACAGCAGCTCTGGGTATCCAGCCCAGCTGACAGCAGCCTGCATGGCCACAATGGGGACTGAGTCACCTGTACAGGAGGGCCTTGGATGGGGATCCTACCCCCTAGCCAGCTGTTTTTCAGCGATTGTCACTGGGGTTTCAATCACTGGGTTAGATTGCAGCATAGCAAATGGATCACCATGGTCTCTACAGTTTACTATAACAGACTGTCTTGCTAATAGAAGCTCTGTAGCATGGCTTTATAATTAATAATGAAACAACAGCATGCTGCCTGCCAGGTGCTTACTGGACACTTTACATATATTATATCATTAAATTATCTAACATTACTATCTCCATTTTATAGGTGGGGAAATTGAGGCAGGAGCTGGTAAAAATCTTGCCCACAATCCGGCAGGGGGAAAGGGTGAGTCTCCTTCAGTTACACACTCTGTCCTTGCCTTTCAAGTCTTGGCACTATTTTATGATTGTGTTACTGAAGAGATTTAAAAATCAGTTTAGGCCGGAATATATCTTAGTGGCCAAGCACTTGCCTGGCAAACACAAGGTCCTGAGTTTGATTCCTGGCACTAAAAAAACAAAAATAGAAATTAATTTACTATGACAGAGAGGGGAAAGGTATTTATTCTCAAAGAAAAGAAAAAGCAAAGTGTGCTTGGGGTCACACACCTGTAACCCTAGCACTCTTGAAGGCTGAAGTAGGAGAATGGAACTGCAAGCCCAGCCGGAAAAGTTAAGTGACTCAGCAAGATCCTGTCTCAAAATTAAAAAAAAAAAAAAGACTAGAGATGTAAATCAGTGTGAAGGTCCCGGGTTCAGTCCCCAGTAGAGAAACTATTCACACTCCATACCTTCTAGAGTGGCTCTTTAATAATAATAATAACAATAATAATAATAAAGTGTTATTGCAAATGCTGATGAAGCCATTTGGTCCTGGAACCTGCTCACCGGGCTAGTGAGAATATATAGTAATATAGCCACCATGGGAAAGAGTTTGGTGGTTTCTCAAAATGTTAAATAAATACCTGTGGTGCAGCAAGTCCACAGGACTGAATAATTCTACTCATGAAAGCCATGTCCACCCAGAAACGTGCAGTGTTCATTGCAGCATTGTTTGCAAGAGCTATAACTGGAAACACCAAATGCCCATCAGCTGGTGAATGGATAAACCGGATGTGGTGCTATACCATGAAATAGCACTTGGCCATGGAAAAGAATGAAGTACAGATATATGTTCCAGTGCGGATGGACCTTCAAAACTATGGTTATTAAGTGACAGAAGCCAGACATCAGGGCCACATATTGTGAGTTTATCATGGCATTCCCATACCAAGCTCTGCTCTCTCCTGGCTACAGCATCAGCAGGACTGGGCTCACGTGTGATGAGGAGACAAGCCAGGATTCACCAGCCAGATGCAGTGGGGATGGTGGGGCTGCACCGGTGAGGACAGTGCTGTGGGGGTGCATTCTGAAGCCTCCCTTGGGAGATGACATTTAAGGTGAGACTCAGGCCACCCAGGTGCTTGCTCCACAGTGTCCTTGGACTGTCAGCTGGACAAGACTATCCTCTAGGGGCTGGAGGTACAGCTCAGTGGGCTAAGTGCTTGCCGCTAAGCACTAGGGCCCTGAGTTCGATCCCCGGTCCCGGAAAAAAAAAAAAAAAAAAAAAAAAAAAGACTATCCTCTGATTTACTGAACATTACAGGGTGACTGAGGGAGACTGCTCACCCAGGGAACCTTGGGCATCCTAAGGGAACACAAGTACAAGGGTTCAGGGAGAAGGGGGACATTGGGGTCACTGCTGGTGGCTAAAGTCAAGTGGACCATGTGTGTGGGTCCATTGCAGGTCTGGACCACAAGGGGCTGTGTCTGGTTTCCCTGGAAATCAAGGAGTCATGGAAAGTGGTGAGCAGAAAGCCCTTATCCAGAGCTCCCACCTGGGCATGTCAACATTCCAGGACGGGGCTGGGGATATAGCTCAGTGGAATAAGCGCCTGCCTAGCAAGCACAGGGTCCTGAGTTCAATCCCCAGTACCGCCAAAAAAAAAAAAAAAAAAAAAAAATCATTCCAGGAAGTGAGTTTCTCTGTGAGTGAGACCTGCAATCACTCAAAGAGCAGTGGCTGTCCTTGGGAGAGCAATGCTTTTTCTCCAACTCCACTGCTGCTCTGTGCTTAGACCTGGGAGGGGCAGTGCAGATTGCACTCCCACTGGAGACTGTCCCCAGCCATACAGGCCCAGCTTGAACACAGCCCTAGCCCTCTCTCAGGAAGCTCCCTGCCCACAGGGAGGATGGATGCCAGGCTGCTAACTGTGCCAGGTACGTGCTAACACTGTACCTCAGGGAGAATATAAAGGACACACGTATCTGTTACGTGTGTGATTATGCTAACCGGATCTCTGGGAGCATTGGGAGCAAGTCAGCCAGAGGACATTTGAGCAAGGGTGAAGGCAGAGTTAGCTTTCAGGGCAGGGGAGCATTGCAAGCGTCCTGAGGGTGCACAGCCTGTGGTGTGCAGCCAAGCAGTATGACTGGTGCAGAAGGATCAACGGCAGGGAAAGGGCAGGAGGCGAGGAGGGCTGCCAGAG
The DNA here is from genome assembly GCA_004027595.1 of Dinomys branickii. Classification (NCBI taxonomy): domain Eukaryota; kingdom Metazoa; phylum Chordata; class Mammalia; order Rodentia; family Dinomyidae; genus Dinomys; species Dinomys branickii. Next base: position 80,016 of record PVLD010002793.1, read on the forward strand.
GCATACTGCATGCTGCACAGGAACAGCGAGGCCACACCTGCTCATGTCTCCTAGCTTCCACCCCCTCTAACAGGTACACAGCGTGCTGCACATGCGCCCTGTGTTTCTAGTTCTCCAGCAAACAGGCCCTTGTGCCATCTTGTCTAGCAAGGCTTTCCGGATCCTTGCTGTGCAAAACCCCGGCCAGCCAGTCAACCCCCTGTGCGGTCCGTAACTTCACTCAGGGACCCTGTTTGTGACTCATCCTAAACGTTGTAAGTCCAGCCGCTTGCTCTGAAGACAGCAACCCTGGCTGGCCTCCCTGCTGTGGGAGGAGACCTGGGTATCCCGAACTGACTTGTAACCAACCTCTGAGGAGAAAGACCACTGAGGGTGATGCTTTGTGTTGGCAGAACAGGTCTCAAAATGGTGTAGGGCTGGGCTAGTTGGAAAAGACTTTGCCCCTACTCTGGGTATATGTTGCATATGTGAGTGTGTGTGTGTGTGTGTGTGTGTGTGTGTGTGTGTGTGATGAGGTATGGTGTGTGCAGTTTGTGTGTTGATTGTGTGGTGTGTGCATGTGATATGTGGTGTGGTATGGTGTGTAGTGTGTGTGTTGCTGAATGTGGGGGGGTGTGTAGTATGTGGTGTGGTATGGTATGGATGGGGTGTGCTGTGTGGGTGGTGTGGTATATGAATGTAGTACATGGCGGTTGGTGTGTGTGTGTATGTGTGTGTAGTATGTCTTGTAGGATGTGGAAAATAGCTTGATTTCCAAACAATTTTCAGAAAATAGCTATAATTTTAAGGAACCAAGCTTTTTTCTTAGCAACTTCAAATTTGGTTTCTGGGGTCTGGGGATATAGCTCAGTAGCATAAGTGCTTGCCTGGCAAGCGCAAGGTCCTGAGTTCAATCCCCAGTACTGCAAAAACAACAGCAAAAAATCAAATTTGGTTTCTGTGAAAATGAGAATTTTTTAAAAATTAAAGCATAATTGATGTATCAGAGGAAATGATATAGTTTTAAATCTAATTTTACATTTTTATTAAAGTACAAAATTATGGCAGCTGGGCATAATGGCACATGCCTGTAATTCCAGCACTTGGGAGGCTGAGGCAGGAAGATTGCTATGATTCAAAGGCCAGCCTGGGCTACATAGCAAGACCCTATCTCAAAAAATAAATAAAGTCCCAATGTTGTATTTAGTGTTTTCCACAGAAATTAAAATGAAATAAAGCCAGCAGGCTTTAAATGATGGCCAAAATGGGTGGTTCCCTTTTATAGTCGTAACAATGGAAGAAATTCACTTTCCCTCCCATGTGAAGACCCTGTGACCTCTCCCACATGCTCCCTGTTCAGCAGTTTGCTGATGCCTTTATAGGCATGACTTCTCTTTCTTAGGGCCAGGTGGTTCATGAATCAGTAAATAGCTGCAGTGGATTGATTACTGGTGGTTAACTTATACCCCCAGCTGAACTGAGTAAGTGTGGTGCTGGGTGTGGGAGGCCCGCCTGGTTGTTGTGGCCAGCAGCATAAGAGACAGAACTGAAGGAGAAGTTAGAGGCTGTTGGGAGCAGGGAAATGCTGTTGGAGCTGGTGGAAGCTGTTGGTTGTTTTGGAGGAGCTCGTCATGCTGGCTTTCCTGATGAACTTGGCTGTTTTCATCCTCTGAGGAGCTCGGGACCTCACTGGCACTGAGAATGGCTTTGGTTCACTTTGGGGGAGCTCTGGTACTCACTTTGAGCATCAATTTCTGGCTCTGGAGGGGAAGATGGAGTACTGCTGGTCTGCAGGAGAAGCTTGCTGCGTTGGCTTCCCTGATGGAAACTCAGCCATCTTGATCATAGGAGGAGCTTGGGACCTTACTGTTGCTGAGGATGGCTGTGGTGCCTTTTGGGGGAGCTCTGGTTCTTCTGATCATCACTTCCTGGCTCCAGTGCAGATCTCTCAGCCTGCTAGCCCAGATCTTTCATCCCCCTGGCACATACTTTCTAGACTCCACCACTGACCTTTGGGCCTTCCCAGTGCAGATCCATGAAACAGGTCTGCATGAGATGTTGTTGTGGGCTCTGGGCCTCCAGTTGGATTCGTGGGAGGATTGTTATGAGCTGTAGGTCTTTAGCTGGACTCATGTAGGACACTGTCATAGGATCCAGGCCCTCAGCTGGATTCCTTGGTCTTAGTGTGTGGACAGATTTCTTGCACACTTTTGTATATCATACTTTGGGTGACTATTATAAATAGTCATATAAAATATGTGTCCTGTATTATATTGTTTCACCTTGCACAAATACCCCCAAAGCAACACAATAACCAAGAACAGGGACAGGAGAACAAGCTGAAGGACAGCCAGAGGCAGCAGTTGGCCAGATTTGGGTTGACTAAAGCCACATGGCCTCCACCAGCACAGGATATTTCCAGGGTCATAGCTCAAATAACTGGGAGACAAGAGGAAGAAGATTGGTCTAGATTCAGAGAGACCTAAAAAAATAAGATTAACAAGTCATCTATAATTTTCAGAAAATGGACCACACTTCTGTAAGAATTTGAGATTCAGCAGACAAAAATCAGTAAAGGTCTTAATCCTGGACAATAAAGGCAAGGCAGCCAGTATCATGATTCCTGACTTGAAATTATACAAAAAGATACTGTGCTAAAATCAGCATGGTACTGGCAAAAAAACAGACCTAAGGATCAGTGGAGCAGATGAGAAAATGAAGACACAACTATAAACACACTCTTTGACAAAAGGGCCAAACATGTTCCCTGGAAGAAAGATGGCCTCTCTAATAAATGGTGCTGGAAAAACTGGCTCTCCACATGCTGAAGACTGAAAGTAGAACCATGTCTATCACCATGCACTAAATTAAAGTCAAAATGGTCAAAGATCTAAACATTGAAGCAGAAACTCTAAATCTACTGGAGGAGAAAGTAGGTAAAAATCTTGAAGACATAGCTGTAGACAGAGACTTCATACACGAAACCCAGACTGTACAGGAAATACTTGAAAGAATCAGTAACTGGGATCTCATTAAAATGCTTTTCCACAAAAAGAAATTACCAATAAAGTGAAAAGACAACCCACAGAATGGGAAAAAATTTTAGTCAATTGCCCCTCAAAGGACTTCTGTCTAGAACAGAAAAGAATTGAAAAAAACAGACCCACCAATTTCAAAGATCCAGTCCAAAAATGGGCATCTGAAATGAACACACACTTCTCAGATGAAGAAACACAAATGGCAAATACATATATGAAAAAACATTCATCATTCAAGAGATGCAAATTAAAACAACACTGAGATTCCATCTCACCCAAGAAAGAATGCCTGTCATCAAAAAATCAACCAATAACAAATTTTAGAGGGGCTGTTGGGAAAAGGATCCCTTCTCCATGGTTGGTGGGAATGCAGATTGGTACAAATACTGTGGAAATCAGTGTGGAGATTCCTAAAAAAACCAGGACTAGAGGTCCCATTCAACACAGCTATTCCTCTTCTGAGTATCTTCCCAGAAGAATTAAAAACAACATGCCATAGCGATATATGTGCACCCACGTTCATAGTAGCACAATTTCTCATAGCTAAATCTTGGAAATAACCCTAATGCCCATCAGCTGAGGAATGGATAAAAAAGATGTGGTATTTTTATACAATGGAGTACTACTCAGGCATAAAGAAGGACAAACGTTGTGAGACTTTTATAGGTAAATGGATGCAACTTGAGACCATACTCATAAGTGAAATAAATCAGGCTCACATGTGTAAACATCATATTGTCTCCCTGGTATAAGAAACTGAAAGAGTAAATAAGTTCTAAAATGTGGGCCAGGGAATATAGCTCAGTGGCACAAGCACCTGCCTGGCAAGTGCAAGGTCCTGACTTTGATTTCTGACATGAAAAAATAAAATAAAATAAAATGTAAAATGGACACTGTGAAAGGAGAAGAAATTGTTCAAAAGGAAAAAGGAAGTAGGATGGGTGAAATGGAAAAGAACAGTAGGGAAAAAGGAAAAACTGCAAGTTAGTTATACCATTAGTGTCTCTTATTCATTAAAAAGGAAAGTTCATGCTAATATAGATTGGAGAAATTTTTATGCCCATCTTGTACCCCGAGCAAGTATTTTAAAGATAACAACATAAAATGTATTAGCTATTGTTATTCTCCTATTATTCTGTTATGAATTTTTGCTTTACCTTTTTTCCATTAAAAAAAATCAGTAAAGGCCTTGAAGGCTTAAGGGTACAGTGGATGAGCTTGACATGACAGGCATACCCCACAGGAGCTGGAAATGCATACTTCATTTTTTTTTTACTTTTTGAAACAGGGTCTTGCTATGCAGTACAGGCTGGCCTTGAACTGACTTTGTAGCCTAGGCTCATCTGGAACTCACAACAATCCTCCTGCCTCATCCTCCCAAGTGCTGGGATTACAGGTGTGAGCTGCCACACCCGGTGTATACTTCATTTTTAAAGTACTCTTTTAAAATTAAGTTTACTGGTACATTCTAAATATACAGTGATCACGTTCATCATAAGGACTTTGTACCTGTACATGACTTATCTCAATTCATGTTTTTTCCATCCCCTTACCCTCCTTTTATTTTTATTTATTTATTTATTTATTTGCAGTACCAAACATCGAACTCAGGACTTTGCACCAGGCAGGCACTTATTCCACTGAGCTATATCCCCAGCCTGTACTCTCCTTTTAATCCCTCTTCCCCTCCTTATTCACAAAAGCTTTGTTTGTATTTTTCCTTCTTTTCTCTTTTTTTCTTTTCTCTTCTTTCATTTCCCCCTCTCCACTCACTAGCTCCTCTTCCAGTTGCGGATTTTCTTCCTATTTCATAATGTCCCTTGAAATATTTCTTGTGACTAGGTATCAGCTCACCAAGTAAATTTTAATAAACGTTATAGGAATGGGTTTGGACAGATCACTTGCCCCAATCACTGTAGGACAAAAGTAGAAATCAGTAGCTGAGGTATCTGAGGCCTACTGTGGCTATTAAAACACTTTCCTGAGTAAGGCACATGATAAAAACAGTCCATGGGGGGACACTCTCTGTGGACTCACCTTTTGCACTAGCCAGACAGACCAGACTGCGGTGGAGTCATCCATGCCAGGTGAGAATGTAATGAAGCTCAATGGGGAAATGGGCCACATGGACCAGTTTTCTGAAAAACGGGAAGTTTATGGCCAGGAATCTAATGGGGCCCAGTCAACCAGGGCTGGATACTAGTAAGTGCGTTAGCTTGTGTGGGGAAGGTAGTGCTGAGTAATCTGACTCTGCCACTGTATTTGGTTTCTGTCCCTGTTCAAGCCACCCTGCATACCAGACAGTTCTGCACGCCGGGTAGAACTTCTTCTGTTTTGTAAACAGGATCTGTCTGATTCCCAAACAATAATGAAAAATCAAATCTGATCTTTTTTTTTTTTTTTTTGGCACTAAAGATTGGCCCCAGTCTCCTCCATGCTAAGCACAATCCTCCACCATCAAAATACATCCCTGCCTCCCCAGTTAGATCTTTAGATCGCAACCTGTTGAAATTTTGTTCTTTGACACACAGGTTAAAAAAATAATAATCCATAAAAAAAATTACAGCGTATCTTGAAACTAACCAAAACTTCCCATTAAAATGTGTGTGATGATCTTTACACTATATTTCCATGGAAGCTCATACCCTTAAACTCATATGTTAGGTTTTGTTTTTGTTTTTTGCCTGTTTGAGACAGGATTTCACTGTGCAGTTCAGGCTGGCCTTGAACTGACTTTGTAGCCCAGGCTGGCCTCAAACTCATAGTGATCCTCCTGCTTCAGCCTCCTGAGTGCTGGGATTATAGGCATGAGCCACCACGCCTGGCAAACTCATACATTAGAATGCAATGGCTGAGCATTGAGAACTCTAATATTCAAACAAAAAAGCAAACTGAGAGGAAGTAGAAAGATGACCACAACAGAGACTGGGCCAAAAAGTATGAAGAAGGACAAGCACAGGGAAACCTGAGAAGGCAGTCAGACAAGGTCAATGAAAGAGAAAAAAGCAAACAGTTTAAGAAAGATACACTTACGGATCAAGCAAATATTTGCACAGTGTTGGGAGTGTCCGGCTTGACTTGGGTGCTTGTCAGCAGCCGCCTTGTTCTCAGAAAGACCCAGCTCAGCTCAGGTGCCGTTGCCCTCAGCAAACACGGGATGGTGAGATAGGGGGAGCATGGACTCTTCCAAGCCCCCGGACTTCTGATGACATGTGCACATGTGCAGCAGAGCTCTGAGGACTTCGACAGTGGGGCACCGGACATTCAGAGACCTTTGCCCGCTGATGCTGGGCACACCTTCTCACCCAGCATCCCTCGCCTTCTTCCACACCCTGTAAAAAAGCCTGCTTTCATTGCTCCCTGTGAACAGTCTTTCCACTCTCCATCTGGCTGCACCCGGGTCTAGGAATGCGTCACTGCCTTCACAAAACCCTGCCAAGTGGCCTCTGCCTCCTGTTGCTTATTTACAGGGAGTATACTAGGCAGGAGCAGTTTGACGATGCCTTTGAACCAACGCCTTAGACAGAGCGGACCGCTTTCTAGGAAAATCAGTGATCAAAACACATTGAATATGTAAAACAGAAAACCCAAATATACCTGTAACCATTCAATATACTGAACAGCTAAAAATCTATTCACAAAACAAAACCTTAAGCCGGGATGGTTTTGTAGATGTGAACTACTAGGCCATGGGTTGTTTCTATTTCACACAGCTCTTCCTAGAAGAGTAAAAGAAGACTCTCCGCTCACCTAGGAGACAGATACCCTAGTGCCTTCTCAGAGCAGTCTCTCAGCAGGAGTTGGGGGTTCCCGTGGGGTGCAGGGTTACTTCCAAACAGAGCTCAGCAGCCTTTCTGCACTCTGGGGACCACCTGGGGGTGAAGGAGTTGAGATGCTATGGGGGAACACAAGAAATGAGGAAATGCATTTTAAAGATCTTAAATAAAATGTTTTTGTTTTTAAACAGGCGCTGGCTACTTAGTTCAGGCAGACTTCAAAGTCACAGCCATCTTCCTCAGCCTCAGAGGGCTGAGACTCCAGCATAACACCAGCGAGACTTCTAACCTTATCTCAGAAAGATTATTTTGATTCCCAGTGAGATAGATCCTGAAGATAAAAGAGCCACAGGGAAATTTTAAGTTGTTTTTTAGGTTTTTAGTAGTAATTTTAGTAGTGAGGTTGTTAACATTACTTGGAAACTGTTAACTTACATTGTAGAATAAACTTAACCAGTAATTTTTCTTAATTTGGAACAGAACTTCAGAATGCAAATGGATAAAATTTTAAGGTTTAGTGAAACCTGTAATTTTAGATCTTAAATAGCTTAAAATAAATTTAAGTACTGAAACTGAAATATTAGAATGAGCTGGGCATGGCGGCGCACATCTGTAATCCCAGTGTTGTCAGGGCTGAGGCAGGAGGGTCACCATGAGTTCAAAGCCAAGCTGGGCTCCATAGTGAGTTCAAGGCCAGTCTGGACTACACAGCAAACATAAACAAAACAAAATCTTATAATAATTCTTTTAAGCAAATCTATTTGCTTGACAACATATGACTCAATGCATATAACTAATCATGTAATGGCATCAGCCTTGTATTTCCTGTTGCAAACTGGGTTGAAACTGAACTCTAAGCTGATGCATGGTCTGGTGATTTGGAACTGATTCCCACTAACCCACTAGTACAGTAAAAGTTGCCTTCTAACTCCTTGGCGCAGTGCAAAGAGTCTTTGATTTGGTTTGATATTGGTTTTTCTACAACAGGATGACCACCAGCCTTGGGGGCATCTCAGGAGGTGCCGCAGGGCAGGGGCCAGAACCCCCACAGTGTCCATCTGGGAGCCCCTTCCGATAGTAGAAGTGGCTTCAAGTCTCTGGCAAGCAGTGAGGTGTAGGCTGGGGATGTCATTCCCCTAACACTTCATAAATGATTTTCATAGCTGGAATTGTCCAGTGAGCCTGATGCAGTGCCTGACACCCGCTGCAGCCCTCTGAGTGTGGAGCAGGGTGGGTTTCTACCTGTGGCCATGACACCAGGATTGGCCTCCCTGTGCCCCGAACACCAATGTGCGAGGTTATTCTGTGTGCTGGGGCTCAAAGCAACTTTAGGGCTAATTATGTGGCCTAGGGGTTGAGAGCAAGGCCCTGAGTTCAATTCCCAACACCAAGAAAAATCAACCAATAAAATTAAAAATAAAAACTAAATAAATTTCCAGGCATGGTGGTGTGGAGGACCACCTGGGCAACTCTGCTTGAAAGAGGAGCAGTTGCCTCCATTGTGGCTGAGCCTGGCCCCATTTCCATATACTGATAGGTACAGAGCTGGCTGGACCCTTTCCTTATCCGGATACTTCACTGGCTGTAAGCAGTGCGTAGCGGTCTGGCTGAGGTGCTCATGGCAGTCTTTGAGGATGGTAGTGTTTCCGGACCCCTGTTGTTCCCACGAGTGAAGGAAAGCAAGTGAGCCAGGATGGGGCGGGATGTATGGGCCAGTGCTCCCCACTGTCCGCTGGGATGGAGCCTCTGGAGAGAGGCTGTGACCTCCGGGGGCTTGAAAGATTACACCTCAGAGCTGAAGCACCAACCCCAAAACACTAGCTACTGTCTCAGTTGTGTAATGCAGATTACTCTTTCTGCATGTCCTCCTCTCTGCATTTGCAGAGGGGATTTCAGGCCTCCTACCCAGCCCAGCTCACACAGTTCTCAGTCACTCATCCTCAAGCCACTCCCTTCATGAATGAATAAAACCTTGGTTTAGCCTTTGTTCTGGATGGCCATCATTGTGGCTGAACTTAGGACCTTGCATCCCCATAACTACAAATATGTTTTAGTGTCTTTTTTTTTTGGCAGTACCAGGGATCAAACTCAGAGTCCTGTGCTTGCCAGGCAAGTGCTTACTCCACTAAGCTGTATCTCCAGCCCTTGTTTTAGTATCTTTATTCTTGCCATATGTTGCACGGAAGTGGTAGATTGGAATCAAGCCCCTAGGATTCCGATAACCTTTCATGGGATTACAAATGTAAACTTCCTGGGCCACACAACAAGGACTGGGAGGGGCTTTCTATACGGTGGTGCACCCCTGTAAGCCCAGCACTTAGAAGGCTAAGCAAGAGGATTGCCATGCCTTTGAGGCCAGCCTGGGCTACACAGTGAGTTCAAGGGCAGTTTAAACTACATAAGGACACTTTATCTCAAAACAAACAAAAAGTAAAAACTACATAAAATCAGGTGCTTCAGTTGGCAGGACAAACAAAAGTTCTCCATTTCAGCAGGGAGCAAATGTGGTGTTTTAATGCTTTTTATCCCACCAGGGAAACACATCTGCCCCTTAGAGAACTCCTACTAATGACCTGTTTATTTTCCAAACAGAAATTTCACAGGTGTTTGTGTGTGTCTGTGTGCCTGCCACCTGCCCCTGGCCCCACAGGGCACAGGTTGAAAAGAGAGAACAGGAACTCAAGGAAAAAGGAAGCAACCTCCTGCAGTGATATCTGATAGAATAGAAGAGATGAGGTGGCTGGAGTGTTCCCCTTATCAGAGCCCACATTCCTCTTTCTTATAATCCTCTCTCAGGTTGCTAATTAGGGGAGATTTCAACTCTGAGCTTCTCTCCAGAGGCCGCATGGCCTGGGTTGGGAGGCTGCTGGCAGTCTGCAGTGTGTCTGTGCGGCTCAGCTCTGTGGGACACCCAAAAAAATTCCAAAAATCAAGACGTCTTATAAGAAAGAGCGCTTTATTTTAGCTGGTACCCAGCGGTGTCCCCGTTGCAGCCCAGGCAAGGAGAGCGCCGGGTGGGTGGATGGTTGGGTTTTTATGCCTGCAAACCACAAGCTTAGGGTGGGGTAAATTTCGGTTGGGGGGCTTCTATCAGCACATACAGACCAAGAGGTGGGGGGACAAGTTTCAGTTAGGGGCATTCTATCAGCACATACAGAACATGGGGTGGGGAATTCTACCGGCGCATACGGAACAGGGAACGGCGCAGCAGTTTTGACATGCAGTTTAAGCAAGCTTTTAGTCCAGGGGGCAAGTTACAACAGTTTTGCCATGTAGCAAGGGGGCAGGTTACAACAAGCTCCACAGGACTTCGGCTCTGAGCAGGACTCAGGTTCACCACAGCTGCGGACACATCCACCCCACACCCCTGGCACTCCAGCCTTCAGCATACCCTTCCAGGGAAGGCATATGAACAGGGATTTCTCTTTTTAAAGACATAAATACCTTATAACAGTTATAATTTGGAGACACAGAAGTGTCAAATGACATCCAGCATCCACAGTGGGTGGGCAGTGTCTTATGAATTAGCAGACTATTTAGGGCTGTGGCTGTAGCTCAGGCGAGGAAAGCTTGCCTAGCGCACCCAGGCCCGGTTCAATTCCTGTACCACAAGCAAACAGCTGCTGCTAGTCTTTTAGCGGCATTTTCCCAAGACCTGGAGAAAGGAGAAACTTGCTGCAGCAGGGAGGAGGCACAGATCCCAGAGCCAGGGGGGCCTGGCCGACACTGAGGACCTGCTTTTTCCCCAGCTCTGACCTGTTCATCCTGGCTTCGGGTCAATATTGGAGCAAGATGAGACAAGTCCTGGCTTTGCTGTACAAACCTCTGCTCTTCTGAGGACAGCCAAAAGCTACCCCACCCTACAAGGCTACCTGTCACTCTCTCGCCTCTGCAGACCCAGAATTTGTCTTCTGGACACCAGTGTGTCCAGCTAGAAGAAATAAACATAGATAGGGAGGAAACAAGGAAAATTCAAATTTTAAAATTGTACCTTTAAGAAAAACTGCAACACAAAAGTTACTCAAGCCCACTCTATTTGTTTATTTGCTTTTTCTATTGTACCAGGAATCAAACTCAGGACCTCATGCTTGCAAGGCAGGTGCTGTGCCACTGGGCTATATTCCTAGCCCTCAAGCCTAGTTTAAATGCCTCTTTTCTTTTCTCTCAAGACACAATAAGCCAGTTCCCTTTCACTTGCAAATTAGCCTTTTTCACCTGTGAATAAATCACCTCCTTTCACCTGCAAGTTACATTTCCTGCATCCTGAGACAAGCAGCAACATTATGGGTAGCAAATCTCTATTTCAAACACATATAACTGTCTGCATTCTGACAGAGCACCACGCAGTTAACACCGAACAGCAGGAGCACACATACTAGACCACCACCTTGAAGACACCCCAAGCCCCCTGAATACACCCAGCTCCCGACCAGAAAGCACCTCTCTCTTCCAGGTCTACTTTTTTTTTTGGCATCAGGAATCGAACTCAGGACCTTGTGATACAGGAAAATAAATCTCCCAACCTGAATGATATCAGACGAGTTCGTGTTCTCTAAAACCGAAGAATGAATTTTAGGAACAACGGAGGTTAAGAGCAGAATATGTTTATTGAGGGAAAGAAAGCTTCTGTCCAAGAGAGGGACAGAAGGGCAGCCCGAGTGGGTTACCCCCGTCTGTCTTTTCTAGGGACTTTATATAGAGAAAAAAACCACGAGGTGAGGCGGGTCCAAGGTAGGGGAAACGGACAAAACTATGGTCCGGCAATAAGACTGCAAGGATAAATATTCAGGTAAGACTGAGTGGACTGGGATCAAATGGGAGAGCGAGTCATGTAGCAAGCGGGCATGAATACAGATCAGGGGCTTTTCCTGTGGGGGTCGGGCTAGTGACTCTTCCTGGCTTTTCAGAAAGTGGTTGTTACTTATTTAGAATATCAATCCCTGACATTTACACCCAGGGAGGTAAGCGGGTGCATTTGTTTAGCCCCTTTTGTCTTAAGGTCTGGCCCACACGTATCTGTCACGTTGGCTCCTTCCAGGGCCTGGGCCTGTCTGACCGCCCGTAATATTTCTATCTCACTCAGCTGCCTGTAACACTTGCACTTGCCAGGCAGGAGCTTGTGCTGCTGAGCTACATCCCCAGCCCCACACTCTATTTCTTTGAGTGTGTACTTTATAAATTTCTGCCTAATAAAGGTCTATGTCTCACTAATGGGTCCTGAAATTTTTTTTTCCACAATGGGAATCAGTGAAATTACAACCTAATTTTGTGGATAGGGGGAGTTTAGGAACCTTCTAGGACCCTGTCAGGCAGCAGTTCCACTGAGCCCAGTCACAAAATCCTGTCTGCTCCAACACTCCCTTCTTGGGGTTCATGTAGATAGTACAACTGGAGCTATAGGTCCACTCCCTTCCATTCACCCGAATCTGGGCGATGCGCTAGGATCAACCCCCCACCTCCATCTTCGGGCCTACTACCCGGAGGTAGAGATGAAGACAAAGGCTACTGGGCCTGCCTCAAAAATTCTGATGATGTCCCAAGGCGCTATCCTGCCAGATTCCCTGGTGGGACCTGGAGCGTGCTTTATGCCCTTGGAACTCACTGAAGGCTCATGCACATGGCGTGTATCTCATACATACAATCAGAACAGAATGAGTTATGGGAAAGACAGGCATACTCCACACAACCGCCCTGCCTTAGCATCTGCAATCACGCTGTCAGTCGTGCTCTGGGAGACCCAGTGGGAAGCGTTCTAGCTGGGCATCATATTTTAAATTCTTAATCCCCGTGCCTTCAGCACTCACGCTATTTTCCTCAGACTGACGCAAGCCCGCTGTCTTGGTTACTTTTCTTTCATTGCTGTGACAAAATACCCAACACCCAAAATGAAGGAAGGAAAGGTTTATGTCGCTTACAGTTTGTGGAGGTTTCGGTCCACACTTGGCTGGCTCAGAGGCAGAGTAGCACATGGCAGAGGGCAAACTGTTCCTGGCAGCAGAGCACAGCAAAACAACCAGAAAAAGGGAGGAATGGCTGCAAGCAGCCTCTCTCCTTCCCTTACACTGTAAACAGCCTACCCCCACCCAGGGGGCAGGTAGCTCTCACACAGTCTCCATGCCCTCCTCTTCCACAGCCTCAGGATGTATACAAAGCAAGCACCCCAGCTTCCTCCTGAGTCACTCAGTTAAACCTCTAGACTCCCCAAGTTGACACAATGTATCAACCATAACACCTGCTCACTCTGAAAGTGCTGTCACTTCAGTTAAACCTTGCTGCTTTTTCCTTACCGAAGGGTGCCACACGCAGCTTTTTATCATGCGTAAGAACCTAAAAATCTGTCCTGGACCAGGGGCCAATGTGGAGAGAGACAGGAGGGTGCTGCCCTGTCCTCAAGGGTACATGCCTCAAAGATGTCACCTGGAGAAGCCTGAGCATACTGAGTGGGTGTCACCTCCTGGCAGAGCTGCCTGGGACTGGGCCAGTGAGAGATAAGCCCTGTTTCTACCAGCAGTTCCCTAGACAAGTGTTGGGGTACAAATCTTTATTTGGAGCCATCTCAAGAAGTGCAAAGTGGCCAGGTGTGGTGATAGATACCTGTAATCCCAGCACTTGGGAGGCTGAGGCAGGAGGGTTGCTGTGAGTTAGAGGCCAGTCTGATTGACATAGTGAGACTCTGTCTCAAAACAAACCAATAGAAATAAATTAAGAAAGAAGAAATGCAATCAGACAGCAGAGGAGTTGGGCTTCAGAAGCAGGATCAGTTGTAGCAGAGAAGAAGGACATGCGGAGGGTCTCAGGCCCTAAGCTGGAGCCCCAGAAGACATGCACAGAAGGGGTGCAGATTGTTAGGGGGAAGCTTAGAGATACTGGAAGGCACTGCAGGTGCCTCAAAAAAACAAAGAATATGTAAGTTTTTTTCTCTTTTATCCTTTGGTTTCTTAGTCATTATCTCTGGGTAAAGTCCACATAAGCTTATTGATAGTAACCGAGACCCCAAACGGAACCAGACCAGACCTTCTGACACGAGAGAAGTCTTTACTGGGGGAGGGACAGAGTAGCAGGCTACCTAGGGGACCAAGGTAGCCCCCGAGCTGAGGAAAGCATGGACCTTTATGCTCTTTTCTGGTGAGGGTGAGGTGGGGTGAGGAGATGGCCCTGGGCCAGAGCAGCCTGAGCCCTGAGCGGCAGGGAGGGCGTCCAGGCCAGAAGCCCGAATGGCAGGAGTTGCCCGTGTCAGAACAACCCAAGCAGGTGAACTGCCAGAGAGAATGAGGGCGGGGATAGCTTTTGTGGCTGAGGGGAACAGAAGTGGAACAGGTAAGGGAAGGAGAGAAATATTGAGAGTTAAAGTTTTCCCACAAGGGGGGCGAGGCTGGCTGCCTTGTGACTTATCAGTTATGACTATAAACAGCTGAAGGGAGCCTGAGGTCCTCTGCACATGCCCACGAGTCCAGGGCCTGTGAAGCCCAGACCGTGGGCAAGGGGTTAGAGAAACCTCAAGGACTCAAACTAAATGGGAAACATCCACTGAGGGAGTGGACAGGGCCTGCATTGGGTCAACTCAAGGACAATGGCCTGGGGCCGGGGGTTTAGCTCAGTGGCAAAGTGCCTGCCTGGCAAGTGTGAGGTCCTGAGTTCAGTTCCTAACCCCTTAAAAAAAAAGAACAATGACCTGAGAGGAAAGAGTGGATATTCCATAAAAGAGCCAGGTAATCATGTAACTGCACCCTGAGACCTCATCCTGCACAACCATTGTCCTGGCGCTTACCTACAGTCAAGGTGGGAGCTGTGTTCTCTCACGCTCTAAAAAAATCCATCACCTTGTGATAAATTCTACTTAGACTCTACACAACAGCCTTTTTTTTTTTCTCTTTTGGTATTAGGAATCAAACTCAGGGCCTTGTGCTTGCCAGGCAGGTGCTGTGCCCCTGAGGTATATCCTCAGCCCCAGCCTACATGTGTGGTCTGAAATCTTTTGTCCAAGAGAAAGACTGGAAGTGTGTTGCCTATTTCTCATTGTGTTAAGACTTTCTGTTGCTGAGACCCTGCTTCCAGGTGACATAGATGGCTTGGGAATATGGCCTCCCTCCCAGGGCGGAGGAGGGGGCACCTAGAAGGGTGAGGCGAACAGGTTGTTCCTTTTAAAGTAACTTATCTAGCTGTATGATGTGTGTGTGTGTGTGTGTGTGTGTGTGTGTGTGTGTGTGTGTGTGTGATTCGTTTGTTTGCTTTTTGAGGCAGGGTCTCACTGTGTTGTTCAGGCTGGCATTGAACTCACTATGTAGCCCAGGGGATGTGGGGGTGACTGTCAGCCTTTGGATGTTGCTAGGAAAATGCAGCAAAAACACAGCCCCACCAAATGCAAAGGCCCCAGGGCACCAGTGAAATACTTGAAATGTGCTCTATGAAAATGTGCTCTGTGTGAAGCAAGAAGCCGCTCTGGCTGCTCTGTGAGTGTTTCTGAAGGTTTGAGCTTCTGTTTTTCTTAAGGGGAGTGGTTGATTTTAATGTGACACATTGAGTTTGCAGAGTGAATAGCCATGATTTGTTCCATGTGCTTTCTCACTGGCCCCACCTGTCCTGTGTCATCAGGCATCCCCACCCGCTGGGCCTACTGCCCACCCACAAGCCATATGCTCAAGCCTTGCTGTTTGTGCCATGTCATCTCCTGGAAACCTCCTTCCCCGCAGCAGTGTACCAGTTGTATCTTACTGGGTTTCAGGGTACGTACCCTACACCTCAGCAGTAGGGTGGGGCCCCTGCAGCCAGAACCCACTGTCCTATCGCAGCACCTTCCCACAGGGCACTGATGTTGCTTGTGTATCCAAATAGCTGTGGGGGGCTGGGGATATAGCTCAGTGGAACAAGCGCCTGCCTAGCAAGCGCAGGGTCCTGAGTTCGATCCCCAGTACCGCAAAAAAAAAAAAAGAAGTTGCCTATTACCAAATAGCTGTGGGAAGTTCCTGAAAGCAGATGCTCTCTGATGTCACTTTCTTTCTGGTTAGCTGGTGCTGTAGAAGGCTCTGCTCCTTAAAGCCTTGTGGGATGGACACAGGCACGAGTGAGTGAGTGACTGGGGGTGTGAGTGACTGAAGGGAGCATGAGTGAATTCATGCTGTATTTGCTTGGTGGGGTCACATTTCTTAAATTAACCAACGTTCTGAAATGCAGCAACAGTGGATTCCTGTGAGTTCCAGAGGCACCCTCCAGTCCTCCTGAGACTTCGAGTGAGCGCCTTACTCTCCGTACCTCTGTTTCCACTGGGAAATGGAGATAATCACAGTTACTCACAAGGCCGCTTTTCCATCGCAGGAGTCACCCTGGGCGGAGGACAAGGACACTGGCTTGGCATGGGCCAGAGCAATGGTGCGGGAAGGCGGCAAGCCCAGCCTCATGGTATCACAGCTCAAGTGAACGTTGAATGTCTGCCTGGCTCATCACACAACATGAAACGCGCAACAAATCACGTTTGTTAACACCGCCGTGGTGTCTCAGGAAAAGTCCTTAAGTATTAGGGGGTGGTCAAGTTCATGTCCTGGTTATAAGTGTATTAAAATTCTAATATTTGCTTGACAGATTGAATCATATTGGGGGCAATAAATAGTATCAGTTTTCCTCTCTCTCTCTTTCTGTACTTGGAAATGAAGCCAGGCCTTTGTCCTGAGCTACATCCTTTGACATTAATTTACATCTATTTATCTATTTATTTAGATGCAGGGTGTTGCTAAATTACCCAGACTGGGGTCAAATTTATGATGCTCCTGCCTCATCTTCCCAGAGTTCTGGGATTACAGCAGTGTGCCACTATGCATGGCCCATCTTTCTTGAATTAATAGGCTTAGTTTATTCATTTCTGAGAAAATATCTGCCAAATATTCAGATCTAAATATCCAAAGTTCACTTTCCAATTGTTCTTTGAAGAAGAAAGGTTTCATGAAACAAATGGGTAGTTCTGTTGGCAACTCCAGCAACTACATAAATACACTTCCTCAAGAAAACCATCACACGGTCACGCACCTCAGGGCAATGATTCAGCCAGTGACAGCGCACCTCTATGACAGCGGCCCTGTAACATTAGGAGAGAGCTGAAAAATCCTATTACCCAGTGACGTAGCCTTGATGCAGGCATAACAGGCCTGCTGTGCTGCCAGCTGTGCAAAAGTGTAGCACACACAATTGTGTGCAGTGCACGGTATCTGACAGGGAGACCAAGTGACTGTGCTCTGGCTCTGTGCACTGGCTTCACTTCTCATCAATACTTTATTTATGTTTTTGGTACTGGGAATCAAACTTGCTTCAGCCTCCCAAGTGCTGGGATTACAGGCATGCGCCACCATGGCCAGCTGTATTTTTATTTTTAGATAAGGTCTCACTAAGCTGCCCAGTCTGGCCTCAAATTTATGAACCTTCTGCCCATGTCTCCTGAGTAGCTAGGATTACAGGCATGTGCCACCATATGTGCTTTTTTTTACAGCAGTACCTCATGGGGTGTTTTTCAGGACTGAATAAATTCACAGAAAGTAAGGAAGCCAGTGAGTGTACATAGCCTTCAGTTAGCACCATGATTATTCCATGCAGGCATCCAGACTGTTCTCCAGCCAGCCACAGCGCACTCTCCCACAGACCTGGCCACTTCCCCAACAGAAAGCCTCCCAGGCTGGGCTGAGATGCCTGCTGGTCCTTTTCCAGCTTGCTCTGGGCCACCTCCCACTGCTTCCTTTAAAGTCTCTCCCTCCTAAGAAGTCTTCCCAATCCCACCTCCTCCACTGCCCCCCCAAATATGCGCTGAAGTCCTAAACCCCTCCCACAGTGACCTGATGTGAAAGTAGGCTTGTTAGCCAGGTGTGGTGGCACACGCCCATAGTCCCGTCACTCTGAAAGCTGGGCCAGGAGGATCACTGGGAGCTTGAGGCCAGCCTGAACTGTTCTTGTCTCAAAAAAATAGAAAAGAAAAGAAAACAGGATTGTTGCAGATGTAACTAGTTAAAATGAGATCATTCTGAAAATAAGTCATGAAGGCTTCATGGCATAAATCTCTAGGAACAAATATTGGTTAATACTGGGAAAAAAACCCAAAACCCTTGAGCATGAATATTTCAAGCCAGGAAATGCAGAACGTTATGCTCACTGGGATGTCTAATTTATTTGCTATGCTGATCAGAGCAAAAAAAATTTCCATAATTATATTTGCATATTTCTAAGTGGTGCTAGAAATAAATGGATCGCCCTAGCTATCATATGTACATCTTGGTGCTGAAAAAACAAAGCCCATTCCATGTCATGCAGCCAAGGCCACGTTTCCTTCATGCCCTTCATCTGCCCTGGAGAAGCGCTTTGCTACGTACCAGGAAAGTGTGGGCCTGAGCAAAGGGAGCTGCTCCAAAGCTCCCCAGACTTTCCTGGGGACTTCTCTCAGACAGATGACCTTGCTCAGAACAGACAGCCATGATCACGGGGTGGGAGTTCTCCCTCAGGGCTGTGAAGACCTGACTGTCCAGCTACATTGTGCCTTTTGGCCTGTGTCACAGCCAGAAGCCAACCACAGCTTTGATAACACTGTCCCAGCTTTTGATACTGGCTGAAGAGGAACAGAGCCAGAGCCTGGTCAGAGGCAAAAGGTGCAGCTCTTAGTCAGTACTTTTGTAATGCAGGAAGGAGCTGAGCTCAGTTCCAGTAAGGGTTTGTATCTAAGGAAAGGGGTCAGGTCTTAGTTGGAAAGAGGATTGGGGCAGCCTGTCTGAAGTTGTCTAGGAGTGAGCCCCTGTCATAGCTATGATCACACAGAAGGAAATACAAGAGAAGACTGCCTTTAAATTAGAATGGGTGGTATGATATGGATGTGGTGTGCAAGTCCCCAAGGCTTCGGTGTTAACATTTAATCCTCAATGGGAGAGGTTAAGGGAGTGGAAACTCAATTTGACTGTGTTGTTTAGAGGGATGGTCTTGGGGAGGTGACTAGGGTTAGGTAGAATCATGGGGTGGAATCCCATGATTGAATCCTGTCAGCTTTGTGAGAAGAGGAGGAAAGACCAGAACACACACACACACACACACACACACACACACACACGTCCTGCCTCTTTTGGTGTTGATGCCCTTTGCTGTCTTAGGACTCTGCCAGTGAAAAGGCCATCACCAGACATGACCCCCTTGTAACACCTTAAGAATTGTGAACCCAAACGAACATCCTTTGTGACTTACCCAGTCTATGGTATTTCTTTATTGACAGCAGAAAATGGACTAAGATGGTGGGAAGGGAATAGTGGGGTGGAATATAAGACATAAAACATTTAAAAAATCATGGCGGGGTGAGAGGAGAGGTGTCTACTGGGCTGCTCATTCCAGCATCAGAGTGGAACTTGCTGCCGCTCTCTGTGGCTGTCTTGGGTATGGAAAGCTGGTTTCAGATGTCACTATTGACCACTTTACCTGCCTCGGAAGCTTGGTGTGAACTGACTTGTCCTGTACCGTACTCACAACTTAACTGAGAGGTCAGAGGTAGGCTAAGGAGGCAAATGGCCCTGGGAAAGTCCTTTCGAAGGCTGGTTGTCCAGGATGACCTTGAGGATGTCCTTGAAAACTGGAGCTGAGTGAACCCCTTGAGCTGTCCCGAGTTTCCATGAGCTCACAGGAGGGGGGTTCTCCTGTTGTTATTATAGATAACTACATTATTTAGAAATGTTGTAGACAGTCGGACAGGGCTAAAGCCTTGAAGGAGTTGGTGCAGAAGATGAGAGTGTGTTGTAACTGTGGCTGCAGGAGCATTCCTTGAAGGCCAGACATCAAGCAAAGATGCAGTGACTGCACCTACTTCCCCAGGGATAAACTATAATGACTGATCTTGTAAATAGGCACCTCTCACCTGGGTGGGGGCCAAGGACCTCGACCCATCCCTCCCAGGAAAGGTCCTGCGCTTTCCATGTCCACTTGCTATGTGACTTGCTTACCCACTGGATCAGTATTACTTCATGACTATACTTGTAATCTCATTGGTTGATCCTAGTTTTGTCTCACCTTGTGTTTTTGCTCTATAAAGCTTCCCCTGCAAGTGGAATCCTCAGTAACACCCTTTCTGGGTCCCCTTCTGTCTCTCTTAGGGAGAAGCTGTCTTTCCCTCAGTAAATGTTTCTTACTCTTAACCTCCATTGTTCCTTAAAATTCATTCTTTGACTTTAGAGAGCACAAACTTGCCTACGGGACATCTAACAGGTTAAGCATTACAGGACTTCCCGCATACTCTTTAGAGTATTCAGAGGTCCTATATCATCCCTATATCAAAACTGCAGACTGCTTAATGGTTATGAGGACTGATTCTCTAGGATGGCTCTGAACTCCTTAAGGCTGAGGGGACAGTCGGTTCCCAGGAGATGATTGCTCACACCCAGGGAGGGGCCCGACCTGGGTCCTATCAGGGTGTAGTTGCTCTGGGGTGGAGAGGTGATCTCACTTTTTCTTGAGGCTGTTTTCACTGGAATGTGAGGATTCTGCAGACTTGGGACAATGGTAGTGATACAGGAAAGTAAAACTCCCAACCTGAACGATATCTGAGAGGAGTTTGTGTTCTCTAAAACTGAAGAATGAATTTTAGGAACAACGGAGGTTAAAAGCAGAATATATTTATTGAGAGAAAGAAAGCTTCTGTCCAAGAGAGGGACAGAAGGGGGGCCTGAGTGGGTTACCTCCCCCCGACTGTCTTTTCTAGGGACTTTCATAGAGAAAAAAACATGAGGTGAGGTGGGTCCAAGGTAGGGGAAATGGACAAAACTATGGTCCGGCAATAAGACTGCAAGGATAAATATTCAGGTAAGACTGAGTAAAGTGGGATCAAATGGGAAAGCGAGTCACGCAGTAAGTGGGCCTGAATGCAGAGCAGGGCTTTTCCTGTAAGGGGTCTGGTCAAGGACTTCCTGGCTTTCTGAAGGTGGTTGTTACTTATTTATCAATTCCCAACATTCACACCCAGGGGGTATGTAGCTGAATTTGTTCAGCTCCCTTTGTCTTGAGGTCTGGCCCATGGGTATCTTATCTTTACGTTGGCTCCTTTGAGGGCCCGGCCCTGTCTGACTGCCTACAACATTTCTGTCTAACTCAGCTGCCTTTAACAGTAGGAAGCTTCTGCGTACCCACTCCTGGGGTCTGAACAGGATTGTTAGAACAACTGGCAACTGAATGTCCCAACAAATCTTGACAATGATTTATTTACTCTTATCTTGGTGTCCTCGGTCTAAAAGACGGATGACATGTGTCCTCAGTCTAGAAGAGGAATGACATGGGTAAATTCAGAGTTAATCAACTTTTTTTTTTTTTTTTTTTTTGCGGTACTGGGGATTGAACTCAGGACCCTGCGCTTGCTAGGCAGGCGCTTATTCCACTGAGCTATATAATCAACTTTATAATACTACTAATTTTTCTTTTTTTTTTTTATTTTTTTTCCGGGACCGGGGATCGAACTCAGGGCCTTAGTGCTTAGCGGCAAGCACTTACCCCACTGAGCTGTACCTCCAGCCCCAATACTACTAATTTTTGGATTGCCCATGCTTCAGTGATTAAGGATATCCATGTGTAGAGCTGAGGAGGGATCTGACCCAAACTCGTAAGGCCCTGAAGCAGACAACCAATGAAGCAGAGGTGCGGAGCTTGGTTCTGCTTTCAGTTCCCCACCTGCAGGCCCTGCCTGGAAATCTCTGTTACACATTTCCTGGCTTACACAAATGATACAGGAAAATAAAAACTCCCAATCTGAACGATAATGTTATAGGCAGCTGAGTTAGATAAAAATATTATAGGCAGTCAGACAGGGCTGTGCCCTGGAAGGAGCCAACACAAAAGATAAGACACCTGTGGGCCAGACCTCAAGACAAAGGGGGCTAAACAGGGGCAGCCACATACCCCCTGGGTGTAAATGTCAGAAATTGATAAAAGTAACAACCACCTTCAAAAAGCCAGGAAGTCACTAGCCTGACCCCCCACAGGAAAAGCCCAGCTCTGCATTCATGCCCGCTTGCTACGTGACTCGCTTCCCCATTTGATCTCAGTCCACTCACCTGGACAATTATACCTGTATCTTATTGGCGGACCATAGTTTTGTTCATTTCCCCTACCTTGGACCCGCCTCACCTCATGGTTTTTCCCTATAAAAGTCCCTGGAAAAGACAGAGTCGGGGGTAACCCACTCGGGCCCCTCTTCTGTCCCTGTCTTTGACAGAAGCTTTCTTTCTCTCAGTAAATATATTCTGCTCTTAACCTCCGTTGTTCCTAAAATTCATTCTTCGGTTTTAGAGAACACGAACTCATCTGATATCAGTCAGGTTGGGATATTTATTTTCCTGTATCAATATCTGATATGAGTTCATGTTCTCTAAAACCAAAGAATGAATTTTAGGAACAACAGAGGTTAAGAGCAGAATATATTTGTTGGGGGAAAGAAAGCTTCTGTCAAAGACAGGGACAGAAGGGGGGCCCGAGTGGGTTACCCCTGACTCTATCTTTTCTAGGGACTTTTATAGAGCACTACCATGAGGTGAGGTGGGTCCAAGGTAGGGGAAATGGACAAAACTATGGTCAGCCAGTAAGAATTGTTCAGGTAAAATTGATCAAACAGGGATCAAATGGGGAAGCGAGTCACATAGCAAGCGGGCTCGAATACAGAAAAGGGGCATTTCCTGTAAGGGGTTGTGTCCGTGACCCTTCAAGGTGATCGCTACCTATGTAGAACATCAATCCCTGATGTCCATCCCGAGGGAGGTATGTCGGTGCATTTGTTTCATCTTTTGTCTTGATGTCTGGCCCACAGCGGTTATGCCTTTTATCTTGTCTTTCATGTTGGCTCCTTCAAGGGCCTGGCCCTGTCTGACTGCCTATAATATTTCTATCTAACTCAGCTGCCTATAACACAAGGGCTGTAGGAGCAGGGCAAGGAGAATGTCTTGGGGTAGGCTGGCTGGCTGTCCCCATGGGGTCATAGCACCCTAGAGCACTCCCTTGCTTCAGCCCCTCCCTGAGCGGTGACAGCCCCCACACACTTCTCCCACAGCCATGCAAGTGAAAGGAGTTTCCGGGGTGAGCGGTACTGTTTTTGAAATTTTTTTTGGTACTGCGAATCGAACTCAGGACCTTGCACTTGCCAGGCAGGCACTGTGCTGCTGACCTATATCCATGGCCCTGTGAGTGGTACTTTCAGCTAAATACAGTGTGCTGTGCTTTGGGTGACTGTCATGGTCAGAGATTACAGGCCAAACAAATCAAAACATAGTCTGAGTGATGTTTTGAACTTAGCTCCATACTGTTATAGACAGCTAAGTTAGATAGAAATTAATAGGCAGGCAGACAAGGCTAGGCCCTCGAGGGAGTCAGTGCAGAAGATGAGCAGACATCCATATTAAGGCTGGAGGTGAATCTGCAGAGGACCAGGCCTTAAGGTGGAGACTGGCCTGTGACAAACAGCAGATTGAAGTTACACTGGAATTAGCATCACCTGTTCTGGATGTCACCCGGCTGGGTTTATGAGATCCCTGAGGTTGAAATAAGGAACTTATTCTACCCTTTCAAAATAAGTTTGCAGGCTTGATGACTCTTGTCACAGAAAAAGAATTTCTAGCACTGGTTAGAAAGAGGCATGAGTAGGATTTATTAGACAGAGACTGTAGGATGCATTCAAGAATGGGGCGTGGGCCCACAGAGAAGTGAGATGCATTATAAACTGGAGGAGGGCACATTTAAAGAGGTGAGTTTAAGGTCGGTGTCTTCACTACTTTTTTCCTGTTGCTGAGACAAAATACCTGATACTCAAAATTAAGGAAGGAAAAGTTTATTTAGCTCACAGTTTGTGGAGGCTTCAGTCCATAATCAGCTGGCTCCAAGACAGGGTGGCTCATGGCAGAGGGCAACAGTTCATAGCACTGGAAAAATAGCAAAAGCAACAAGAGCAAAAAAGGAGGAGCGGCAAGCAGGACTCTTTCCCTACCTTACATTGTATGCAAACTACCCCTCTCCCAGGAGGGGGGGCGCTCACACCCATAATCCCAGCATTGGACAATGAATTAATCGTAAACTCTAGAAGCCCACCCCATGCCTGCATGAGGCTTTGGGAGGACATCTCTTCACAAACCACGACAGTAGGTGACCTACTTTTCACTGTCTGTCGGCCCTAGTGGGAGCCATCTGTACAAGCTGGAAGTTAAGTGAAGTTGACGTGATGTTTGAAACTGAGATCTGCAGTCGCCAATGTTGTTATTGCTTTTTGGGCTGGAGGAAAAGGCAATTAGTAGGTGGAAAGGTCAGGTCCCAAGCCCAGGAATTTGGATGCTATAGTAAAAGGAATCTTAGGAGTTTAACACTGCTTTTTAAAGGAGGGAAGGAGGGGATGAAAGCTACGGTGGGAAGGAGGAGGAGCCAACTTGTCTTGCCGTTTTTCTTAAAAGTGCAATTTTAAAATCTTGATTTCCTTGTCTCCTTTCTACCTACTTTTTATTTTTTCTCTCCTACCTCAGAGGGAGCCTAGATAAGCATCAGAGTCATAGGTGGGGGCCCCGGTCCTCTGGACCCACCCTCCAGTTCCTTTCCAGGAATGCTTTTGCTCCTTCTATACTAGAAATTACCAATAAACTAACGTTAAGGATATCCCTGCTATACCCTTGCTGTGAGCCTCACTTCCCTGTGGAGCAGTACAACTAAGGGGTTACACTTCGAATCCTGCAGGTTGACTGCGGTTTGACCCACGGTGTGATTTCCCTGCATAAAATGTTCTTGGAGAAAGAGCCTCATTGCCCACCCACTCAAGATCCCTTCTGTCCCTCAGGCTCTTTCTCTCAGGAAACCTTCTACTTTCACCCTCCTTTGCCCTCACATTCCATTCTTTGATATTAAGGAGATAAGACTTGGGCACATCTGACATCTATCGGGTTGGGAGTTATTTTTCCCCTCACAATGTGGTTACTTCGGTTTGAAAGCATACTTTTAGTTTTAACTCACACATAGCAGTTGCACATTTTTCTAGGGCACACTATGATATCTCAGTGGATGTACGTGTAATGATCAGCTCTGGGTAACTGGCACATCTTTCAACACAGATACACCTTATTTTTTTGTGCTGGGAACATCCAAAACCTGGCATTTTAAATATCCAGATTTTTTGCTGCCAACCGTCTTTCTTCCTGTGCACTTAGAAGTTATGAGGACATTATTGGCTAGTCCTCCCGTTGAATCCACCCTCCCCATGTTTCTTCTCTCCCTCCCGCATGTTTCAGAGTTTGAACCAAATAAAGGGACCCGGCAGGCAAGGTGTAATCTGCTCCTGGCGCCTCAGTTCTGACTGCTGTGCATTTTTCCCCAGGTCTTGAACGAAGACAGCGCCTCGCAGACACCACCCCTAGCCGCTGCTTGGCTAGTATCCGCCTCGATTTCCTGGCCAAGTGCATTTGCACAACCGGCGTAACAATCGGGGGAACTACCTTCGCAGATTTCCGTTTCACTTAGCTTTGAGACTGGAGGGAGCCAGCACCGCGGGGAGCGGAGCTACCGGTGGGTTTTCACTGGCCCCTCCTCGCGCTCCGCTCCGCCCTCGCTCGCAGTGGCCTGGACACAACACCTCCCTTATTTGCTGTGGTCTGCGCTGGAAAGTAAACCGGGGCAAGGCTCAGAGCCCCAAGGGAAGGGCAGCGTGGGCTTCCACAGCCAGGGTGTGGTGAACCCAGTTGCTGGGGAGGAGAGGCCACCAAACCCTAGTTCTACGATGAGACTGACAACTGGCAGACTCACAGGAAAAAGACGTGCACATTTAGTAACTTTTAATACCACTTGCACGGGGACATCACAGGGGGAAAACGCTGGGAGTGGTGGCGCACGCCTGTAATCCCAGCATTTGGGAGGCTGAGGCAGGAGAGTTCGAGACTAGCCTGGGCTACAAAGTGAGCTCAAGGCCAGCCTGAACTGCATAGTGAGACCTTGTTTCGAAAAGTCAAAGACAATAACAAACAAAAAAGTGCAAATACTCAAAAAAGTGATGAGATTTTATGCACGGTCGTTAGGGGGTAAGGATATAACCCACTCACAGGAGATGAGCGAGTCCTTTGAGGGTGGCACGTTGAGGTGGTGTCAGCTTGTCTTGCCTGGCCCCGTGTTAAGACTCTAGGAAGGAAAGTCTGACAATTCCCTCCTTCTCCTCCCTCCGTCCCTATGTCCCTCCCTCCCTCCCTTCCTTCCTTCTTCCCTTTCTCCCTCCCTCCCTCTCACTCTTCCTTTCTTTCTTCCATTTAACCCCCAGGGCCTTCGCTGAGCTTCCTCTGCGCCATTTTTAAATTTTGAGGCAGGGCCTCCTTAAAACGCAGAATCATTTGAACACTCCACCTGCAAGGGCTGGGGTGACAGATGTGCTACCCCGTTGGGCCTCTAGTTCCTCGGGAGAATCTGTCCTTAGGTAGCTGAGGGGGGCCTCTTCCTGTATTTGTTTATTTTCAAGTGCTTTCAGGTAAAAATAAGCATATTGCAAAGGGGCATATTCTGGTTTCCTTCATTGTCCTTAATTTTTCTTCTTTTGTTCATTGTGCGCTTTTTGGGATTAATTACGCATTTGTACACTACTATACGACTTTGGCAGTAGTTCATTAGGGTGCCGAGTCGCCCCCACGCGAGCCCCTCCTCTCTCCTGGGAGGGAGTACTAACCTTTACTCACTGTGGAAACCACAGAGCCCCCGCAGTTTCTGCCACGTAATTAACTGTTTTTTTCTTTGTCGGCAGTACCAGGATGGAGCCCAGGGCCTCGTGCACGCTAGACAAGTGCTCGCAGGAGCCACTTCCCAGCCTCACATAATACATACTCCTGATCTCTTTGTGACCTGCTCCCAATTTCTCCCTGGACCCCAGGTGCCCTTCCAGAGAAGACCTAAGGTACGGGGACCGACGCCCACCCCGGAACCCAAACTCCCCACAGGCCGCCACCCCCGCCGCTGCTGGGCTGCCCTTCGTCTTCCAGTCCTCCCAGCTTCTGGGCTCGGATCTCCAGCCTGAACTCCCGGCTAGCGCAGCAGGAGGAGCTGGGGGAGCGAAGGGCGCGGAAGCCCGAGGAGGTGGGCGGGGCTTGCGGGGCGGGGCGTCTCAGTGCTGCTAGCTGAGGGGACGCACCGGCCTGACTGGCTCTGCTACTGCAGGTGCGTGCGGTAGGTTGCCGCTGCCGCGGTAGCATCTGGGGTCGCGGGTTTCTGTGAAGGTCCCTACCCCGGCGCAGACTTGATTTCTCCCAGCTCAGGCGAGACTTGGGCCGTGATCTCCACGGCCCCCAGACTCCAGCGCAGCCGGGGTGGGTCTTGCACCGCTGGGCGCCTGGCAGTGCAGAGGGAAGCGGAGCGCGGCCGAGGCTTACGATCGCTTGCCCGCCAGTGATCGTCCTCCCACAGTGTCTTGGCCGCCCACTGGCCCTCATTATGGTGGACGTGTTGGTCGGGCGGCATCTAGTGACCCGCGAGGACGCATTGGTGGAGGCCGAGGTTGCATTGCAGAACAAGGTGGTGGGTTTGTACTTCGCGGCGGGCAGGTGCGCAGCCAGCCGCGACTTCACGCCGCTGCTCTGCGCCTTCTACACGGCGCTGGTGGGTGAGGCGCAGCGGCCGGCGCCCTTCGAGGTGGTCTTCGTGTCGGTGGACGGCAGCGCGCAGGAGATGCTGGACTTCATGAGCGAGCTGCACGGCGCCTGGCTGGCCCTGCCCTTCCACGACCCTTACCGGCAGTGAGTGCGCCCAAGCGCGTGGCCCACGCCCCCAGGCCTCCCCTCCTGCACCTGGCTGTCTTTCAGCCGTCCCTCCCGGGCTCCTTCCCCGTCTTCCCTTGCAGCAGGTCGGTGAGAATGATAGCTTCTGTTCCAACTTTCCCCAGACTGCCCGATCTGCACAGGGCATCTCCTGGGCTTGCTAGGCGTGAGCCCTGGGCTACCTGCCCTGGGGTTCCTAGATGTGCTGCGGAGCGCTGGCATCACTGCCCTGGAGGTTGGGCCTGAGAGGGCGCCAGGGCTAGAGAAACACAGGTACTTAGTTCCTTCACGATCCCGTTTTTTACCCTCAGTGATGGAATTTCATAACTATAAAGATGTAAAATTCATTACTATAAATGCGGAAAGACCCAGGTGGAGGGACAGGTCAGAGATGACAGGAGTCTGCTCTCTGAAGGGTCCTCGAGGGCCCTTGTGAAGCCTCAGCTCCGCTGGGCTTCTAAGCTTGTGCCTGAGCAGGAAGTTGAGCATGTTTGACTTCTCACTTAGGCACTCGGCTTGGAGGAGCAGGCAGGACTGGGGGCAGGGGTGATTGTTGGGGTTGCTGTGGGGTCTTCTGTGACTTGAGTGGAGAGTGAGGTTGAAATCGCACTCCTGAAGCGCGCTGTCTCAACCCCTACCCCCGTCGTGTAGATGGGTACTGTTTGAAGTCCGCCTGGGCTTTTTCAGTTATGGTGTTACCACCATCATTAATTACTGTGAGATGACTTTCTTTCTTTTCTGGAAAAGGAAAAATAGAAGTTTAGGTTTAGAAGTGATTCTGCTCAGCCTGAGACCTGTGCTCCAGGCTTGTGACGATGAAAGGCTTATTAACAGTGAGCCATTAATGGTGCCTGATTAACTTTGCATAAAGGCTCATTAGAGCATCACTTCGCTGAGTGAAGCGTTTTAAAACGTGATTCAGTTCTCTGGCACCTGAGTTATGTGCAACTTTGAAAGGACACTTGTTTTGAAGGTGAGACTGGTGGTTTAGTAATTAGGCAGGAGCTCAGCTCCCCAGAGAGGCAGCCTTGGGATCCCGTGGGGGGGGCAGCTGTTCCATTGTTTGGCACTGTGGTGAGGTGGTTCTGCGTGTGGGTGTCAGCGTGGCTTTGAAAGGACTCCCTGAAGTGTGGGGTGGTTATGGATCAGCATTCTGGTCTTTGTCCCATTTTAGAGATTCGTCAGTGCTGTGCATGGTCCAGTACTTCTGAATCCGGCCTTCTTTTTTTTTTTTTTTTTGCGGTACTGGGGATCGAACTCAGGACCCTGCGCTTGCTAGGCAAGCACTTATTCCACTGAGCTATATCCCCAGCCCCCGGCCTTCTTTCTGCACAGTGAGCCTCAGACTCCTGGGGCACATGGGTTTCTCAGGAAAGGTGTCATACAGAATTCTCTCTCTGTTTGTGCCCCTGCTGGCAGCAGGGGAACCACTCACTCCCGGCACCGCCTTCCCCATCCAGTCTTTGTCCACAGTGGGAATTTGCTTTTTGTGAACTTAAAAACTCTGAGTCTCTACACCATTCTGGACTGGATGAACCTTGTTACCTCTGTTGTTATTTGTGAACTAGCAAGTGGGATATTCCATGGCATTGTGGGAACTGCAACCTAAACTCTGCTTATCCCAGGCGTGGATTTATGGCATCAGATAATGAGTCAAATGGGAAGAGCAACCACCAAGAACAAAAAAGGCATGAAGCATCCAAGAGGCATTTGGGGACGTTGTCCGTGTGTGTGATACACAGTGCTTTGTAATTCGTGCCACAGAAAGGAGGGCCTGGGACACTGATGTCATAGGAGTCCCCTGAGAGCTGTGAGCTTGCTACCTGCTGATTCTTGTTGCCCACAGCCTGTGCCAGGTGTGGTTTAGCACTGGGCGTCCACAGGGTGTGCGTCTGATGGGTGGTTGGAGCAAGTGAGTAAAAGAAAACACACTTGAGGGATTTATTTGGCAACAGTTCTGCCAGCTAAGCTAGAAAGCAGCCAGAGTCAAGTTGCCATGGCAATGCATGGGCACTGTGTCAGGGATGGCATATGGCCAGGTCAGGTGAAGACAGAAACGTGGACAAGGACGAATGAGGCTCTTCGATGTCCCTGAAATGCTTAAAAAGCTCCTGAGTTAGGATGACCGCAGGATTTTCTGTTCTTTGTGGACCCTGCTATAGGGGCAGGTGGTTCTCCGTCTGCAGGTCTAAGGTTGCGTTTATCTCTGGACAAGTGTGTCCTCAGGCAGGAATGCCAGGGTGAAGGTATGAGGGCCTCGCGGAATCTCTAAAGATAAGCAAAGACAGGTCTGTGACCAGCTCAGGTCTCCTCTTACTTCTCCAAGCCTACGTTGCCTCCTTCCTGTGTCAGGTAAAGTTGCAGGTGATGAAGCTAACAGCTATAGCCCCCCAAGGAGCTTGCCCAGCAAAGGTTGTAGGGTGGTTTTAACCCCTAGTAGCCCCAAGAATGCAGTTTGGTGACTTGCCTCCTGCAGTATCTGCTTTATGCTCAGATGACAGGCAGTGGCGGCCTGGCCAATCCAGTCCCCTCACAGCGGCAGAATGGCCGCAGATCTCAGACTGTACATCTTCACACCTTTTTTTTTTTCCCTCAGTACATAAGCAAGTGTTCTGCAGAGTCTCACTGGTCCTGGGTCAGCTCGCTACCCATTCCTGTACTCGTTAGTGTGTGCAGGGGCTATACTGACCGAGCACACAGCTCAGCTGCAATTGGAGGCAGGTCCTTCCCACCCAGTAGGAGCAGCCAGTGTTTATTAAGTACTTATGATGTGGCAAGCCCTATTTTTGTCTAAGCTGCTCAGCCCTATTTTTCTCTAAGCTGCTCACATATAAATCATTTAATCTTTTTTTTTTTTTTGAGACAGGGTCTCACTGCATAGTT
The DNA here is from genome assembly GCA_004027595.1 of Dinomys branickii. Taxonomy (NCBI): domain Eukaryota; kingdom Metazoa; phylum Chordata; class Mammalia; order Rodentia; family Dinomyidae; genus Dinomys; species Dinomys branickii. Next base: position 110,433 of record PVLD010002793.1, read on the forward strand.
CAGGGTGGCCTCAAACACCCAGCAATCCTCTTGCCTCGGTCTCGTAAGTGCTGGGATCACAGGCATGTGCCACCATGCCTGGCTGTGATCATTTAATCTTTTTTTTTTTTTTTTTCCGGGACCGGGGATCGAACTCAGGGCCTTAGTGCTTAGTGGCAAGCACTTACCCCACTGAGCTGTACCTCCAGCCCAGTGATCATTTAATCTTGATAACCCCCTGAGAGTCCTGTTATTCCCATGGTTCGGGTAAAGAATTCGAGACCCAAGGAGGCTAAGGACTTGGCTACATCACACAGTCAGTGCGTGCTGGCAGACAGGAGCCAAGGCTTCTGAAGGTCAGGGTACGGGGCAAAAAGCCCTCTGCTGCCTGTGGTACCCAGGGTCCCACCTCAGGCTCCTCACCGCCTGTTACTTCTCCCTCCTCCAAGTTAGTGGAAGGTCTAGACAGCCCTAGGAGGATGCCTCCAGGGGCACACCTGAGTGTGCCTATGCCACGTGGGGCTTTTATTTACATTTGTAGTACTGAGGGCTGAACCCAGGGCCTTTGCACTGAGCTACATACAGAGACCCTTCCCTGGGCTGGAATTTGCTATCCTCTTGCCTCAGCCTCCCAGAGTGCTAGGATGACAGGCACGCACCACCATGCCCAGCTACACACAGGACTTTTACTGCTGGATCTTGATTCTCCCCTTGAGGGTCAGGAAGGGTGCAGTTCCAGTGGGTTCTGTGGTCATGCTAAGGCTGCTGTCTGGGTACCCAGGTTGAGAAGTGGCTGATGGTGCATGGGTTTCTAGAAACCTGTCAGGAATGCAGATGCTGCCTCAGCCCTGGAGGGCTTTGGGGCTCCCTGTCTCCTTAGTGCCCTAGATACTCTGCAGGGCATCCTCCTGGCCCAGAGGATGAGGTCCCAGTCATTGTGGACCTCAGCAGGACCACCTGCTTCCCTTTCTAAAACATGGTCCTGCCCTGTCTTGTGTCTGAGCTCAGGTACCCAGTGACCTATTTGCCAAAACTACCAAAGCTCTGCACTTTGGCTGGAGTCTTTATTTTTTCAATGTTTTGTTTTTTTGAGGCAGGTTCAGACTATGTAGTCAGGGCTGGCCTTGAATTCACTATGTAGCCCAAGCTGGCCTTAAACTTACAGGGATCTTCCTGCCTCAGCCTCCTGAGTGATGGGTCACAGGCGTGCACCATCACACTGGCTGCAGTCTTGCCACCACATCTGGCTGGTTGCAGTCTTTATACAAAGAGATCTTTGGGTTTTTTCCTCTTTATTGTTTGATTTTATGCCTTTGAGAAAAGCCAGATTCCCTAGACATCTCAGATTTCATGGGAAACACTAAGCAGGTTTCTAATATCTTGGCAGGGACATCTCCTTTGAAACATCTTTTAGGTCCGTGGTGTGTTTCCAGACCTGTGTCAGCCCCACCTGGCTGAGCTTTCTTACCCTCACTCTGACTGTGAAAGGACCCGGGTCTCCTGAACTTGTAGTTTGATATGAACTTGTATCTATTCTGTGTGCATGGCTTTGGTTTGCTAGCTCTCAAGTGTAGTTTTAGCATAGTTGCCTTTGTTGTGTCTTTTGTATTTTGTATAGTTCCCTCTTGCCTTCCTTCCCTCCCTCTCTCCCTCCTTCCCTTCTTTCTTTCCTCCTTTCTTTCTCTTTTTTGGTACTGGGGAAACAAACCCAGGCCCCATCCGTGCTAGGGGAGCCCACTGCCACCGAGCCTCACCTGCCACCCAGCATGATGGCTTTTGTGCACATTTCTCCTGCTCTTCTTTTTCATCTCTGTGTGCCTAGGTGGTTAGACACCGCAAGAAATGGCTTCTGAGCATCCGGCGAGGCCATGTGCATGGCTTCTTGGAAAAGAGGCTGTGCTGGAAGTTGTGAGGTATCGCCTGGCAAAGTCACAGCCCTCCCTTGGGTATCCTTAAAGGAGATGTGACTGCTCACTGCCTTTTGGTGAGTGCTGCCTGATTCCTATTATCCTGGTGTCTTCTTTCTGTTTCATAGAGATTTGTACACATTTAGTATTTCCAAAGAATATATTTTAGTGTTTCCAAAGAATGAGATTGGGTTTTATTGTTTACCTCAACTTGATTTTTCTTTGCTTATTTCATTTTGGTTTTTGTTTTGTTTTGGTTTTGTTTTTGTTTTGAGATAGAGTCTTGGTAATGTAGCCCAGGCTGTCTTGGATTCTCAGTGGTCCTCCTGCCTCCGTCTCCCAAGTGCTGGGATTATAGGCATGTGCCACTATTCCATTTCCTTTTTAAACTCTAAATCTTATTTTTCCTTCTTTCTACTTTCTTTGTGGTTTTTCATCATTAGCTCCTTTTTTATTAAAAAATTTTTTTGATGCTGGGAATCGAACTCAGGACCTTGTGCTTGCCAGGCAGGTGTTTGTGCCATTGAACTACAGTCCTGGCCCCATCATTAGCTCCTTGAGTTAAATACATAACTCATCTATTTTTTTTATTTTTATTTTTATTTTTTTTGCGGTACTGGGGATCGAACTCAGGACCCTGTGCTTGCTAGGCAGGCGCTTATTCCACAGAGCTATATCCCCAGCCCTCATCTATTTTTTTATTGTTGTTTCTTTTGTTTGTTTTTAAGACAGGGTCTTGCTGTGCTTCCCAAATTGGTCTGGAGCTCATGGGCTCAAATGCTCCTCCTGCCTCAGCCTTTCAGGAGCTGGGACTATAGGGTGTATGAGTTTTGGATATGTGTATTTAAGGTTGTGGCTTCTTAAAAGTATCTGGGTGTATCTACAGCTTATGATTTGTACAAGGTGTAACTCACATTTATGGTGTTCAAAAATTATTACAGTAAAAGACACACTGCCATTAATCCCCCTCAGAAGACTCCCCCTACCTTCAAACACACATCATTCCTGTCATTTTCTGAAGCAGTTCTGGAGGTCCTCTTTCATGAGTGTCTTCACAAGGTGCCATAAAAAGTACGACGAAAAACAAACACGGTGACTGCTGCTGCTAAGTACCATCTCCGGGAAAAGCGGCTTGTGAAGACCTGACGGTCTGTCCTCATCTACTTTACTCGCCACATCTGGCACCGTGCGACTTCCGGCTTTTCCCAGAGTCCAAATGAAAACTTAGCGTGGAGTGGAGTCAGGACATCGAGGCAGCCATGACAGCCCAGCAGAAGCCCTGAATGAGGACTTCTGGAACTGCTTTAGGAAGTGGCAGGATTGGGCCGGCGGTATAGCTCAGTGACACAGTGCCTCCCTGGCAAGCGCAAGGTCCTGAGTGCTATTGCCGGTACCAAAAACACCCACAAAACAAGGAAGTGGGTTTGAACAGTGTGTTGGCGGGTATTTTGAGGAGGATTAAAGGCAATGTGATTTTTACTATAATAAATTTTTAAAATGTAAATGTTCATCAAGGTTTTTAATCACACCCCTAGTGGAAGTTTCCCTTGGTATCTGGGGATTGTACTAGAACACCTGCAGTTGTCAACACCCACGGGTGCCCAAATCCCTTGTGTACAGTAGTGTGGGGTTTGTGTGTAATCTATCCACACCCTCCCAGGCACCTTCAATCATCCCCATATTATTTGCAATACCTAAGACAAGGGAAATGTTCTGTAAATAGTTGTTAGACTGCATTGTTTAGAGAACAATGGCCAGAAAGTCTTTTCATGCTCAGTACATGTATTATTCTTTTTTTCTGAATATTTCAATTTGTAGTTGGTTGAATCCATAGATGTGGAACTCAGATATGAAGAGCTTATCATATATTCATATTCTGTTTTAGATATTTTGTATTTTTTTTTTTTTTTTTTTGAAATAGGGTCTTGCTTTGTAATACAGGCTGGCTTCAAACTCATGGTGATCCTCTTGTCTCAGCCTCCCAAGTGCTGTGTTAACCATGGCTGGCTAAATATTTTGTATTCTGTATGCTTATTTCACATACACTGTGCAGTTTTTAAACCCATCCTTTTTTTTTCTTTTCTTTTTGATTTTTTGAGACAGAGTGTTGCTACATAGCCTAGTCTGGCCTCGAACTTGCAGCAATCCTTCTGCTTCAACTCCCTGAGTGCTGGCATTATAGGCGTGCACCACCATGCCCAGTTTAAACCCCTTCTTAAACATGATTTCTTATTGGTTTCTAATACATAGTAGTCTGGTTAGGTAGTCTGTGTACTACTGATCATTCAAAATTTAGTAAGACTCCCCTTGTGCGTAGGATTGGCTTTGTTGTGGCCTCACAGATGTTCCCTGGTGTATGTGGGGAATATGTCCCATTTTCCTGACTCTGTGGAGGGTCATTGTTGGCCTGGGTGTGGGAAGCAGCATGGAGACCTCGCTGGAGATGCTGCAGAGGAAGTTCAGTAATAGGAGAGTCCCGGATGTGTTCCCCCTTACTCTCTGGGCCCAGTCCTGAGGATGAAGGAAATCAGATTGCGTTAACTATGAGGCCTTGATAGACAGGAAAGGGATTTCCCCATCCTCCCGTCCTGAAGGGGTAATCCCCGTGAAGTTGATGAGGAGCCATGTTGAGGGGGCAAGTGCTTCTTTCTCTAAAAGAATGAAGATAATTTTGTAAAATCACCAGTGCGTTACAGATGATGGTAAAATGGAGCTAAGAGATGTTTCCTCTGTAACCGTGCCGACTGGTACGTCCCTCAGCTTGTAAGGTAGACAGTCTCATAAGACTTTGAATGTATTTAGAACTCATGCAATTTTAACTTATACCATTATATGTACTTAATATTTTTTCTCTTTCTCTCTCTCTTTTTTTTTTTTTTGGTACGGGGAATCAAACTCAGGACTTTGTGCTTGCCAGGCAGGCGCTGTGCCGCTGAGCTATATCCCTGGCCCTCTTCTTTCTCTTGATAGCAGAAAATCAAGCCAGCTACTGGGTTTGTTTGTGCATTTCAAACTGCACTGTTCAGTACCTCCCCACAGCCTGAGTTTTTTAAATGAACAGGGCTCGGGTGCAGCACAGAGGTGGCACTTGCCTGGCATACTGGAGGGCTTGGGTTCCATCTCCAGTGCTGCAAAAGAAAAAAAAAATTCATTAAATATGCCGTTCAATTCCTTGGGCACACCGGCCGCCTTTTGAGCATAGAGCCTCTCTGCAGGTGGCCAGTGGCCGTGGTAGCAGGCAGGACAGAGAACAGCTCCATCATTGCAGATGGTGTGTGGGTCAGGACTGGCTCAGAAACAGCAGCGGTGCGCAGAAAAGGGGCTGACCCCCGAAGCGGGAGGTCGACTGTGCCCAGGGGCCCCTTCTGTGTTTTTTTTTTTGTTTTTGTTTTTTTTTTGCGGTACTGGGGATCGAACTCAGGACCCTGCGCTTGCTAGGCAAGCGCTTATTCCACTGAGCTATATCCCCAGCCCTAGGGGCCCCTTCTGGTAGGATGGATGTGCTAACCGACTGGCGCCTCTCTTTTCTCTGCAGCGAACTGAAGAAGAGGTACAATGTCACGGCCACCCCGAAGCTTGTGATTGTGAAACAAAGCGGGGAGGTCATCACTAACAAGGGGCGGAAGCAGATCCGGGAGCAGGGTCTGGCCTGCTTCCAGAACTGGGTGGAGGTGGCCGACATCTTCCAGAATTTCTCAGGTTGAACGGAGAAGGGCCTGGGAGGACAGCCCCGGGTCCAACACTGGGGGAGAGGGGCCCTTGAGCCTTCCTTTCTCTATGTGGCCTTCCATTTCAGGGCAGAAGCAGTAACAGTGGCAGAAAGTAAATGTGATTGATGTAAAGAGGCCCTTCCCCTTTGGACCCCATAGCTCCTTTATAGATATTTTCATTTTTGCATAGTTTCATCCATCTTGACCCTCAGGTGTCTCTGCTGAACTATGGGAAATCTATGCAAATCACTTATTTGTACATGTTTCTCAGGTAAAATGATCTATTTATTGAGCAATTTCCTGTGATCTATCTCATTTTAATGATGTGCATTCACAACTACGTTTGTTAATCGAGTTTGCGAACTGAACTTTAATAAATGAATATTTATACCTTGAACAGCGCTGATGTCTTCCTTTTTCATTCCAAGCAAGTACCAGTAGGAGGAAATACGATGCCTAAACTGTTCTGTCAGAGTAAAATAAAATGACTTGCTGTTATTTTTTTAATTATGTGCCTTCTTAGAATTTTTCCCCCCTTGCCTACTTTTCCCATACTTCCTTTTTTTGTTGCTTTTTTTTCGGTATAGAGTATTGCTTTGTAGCCCAGGCTGGCTTTGAATTCACAGCGATCCCCCTGCCTCAGCCTCCCGAGTGCTGGAATTAGAGGTGTGCGCACCACACCCAGCTTCTTTATGAGAAAATCTGCACATTCCGGAGGATGCTGTCCATCCAGGTAAACAGGAGCCCTGCCCACGGTCCCCCCTGACAGCAGGGGGAGTGTCCGAGGCTGGGTTCCCACTCCCCAGAGGCCGGCAGGCCTCACCACAGCCTCCGTTGTTCCCTTCCAGTACCGTCTGACCTGGTGACTCAGAATTGGGGTAGCGTACTGGAATCCCACTGTCTTTGGATCCCAACGGCTTGCTGGGTTCTGCAGCTGGGAATCCGGACACCCAAACAGGGGCGGTCGGTGGGGTAAAGGACACTATTCACCGTGCTGTGCTTGTGTGGTAGCTGCATCTGCTTGGGGTCAGACACCGGCTTTCACCCCAGTCCTCTGCCTGTTAACCTCTCTCCATTGCAAATGGAGATGTAGCTTCCTTAGGATCCCAGGGGCTGACTGAAGAGTTTTTGGGATCATTTACCTCCCAGATAATTCACCTGGCAGTGCAGTAATCCAAAACCAAGAAATGCCATGTTAATTACATTAATTTTGGTCACACTTTTTTTTTTTTTGCCTTTGCCCTGAGCTGCATTCCTAGCCCTTTTTCCCTTTCAAAAAATTTTAAGTTGGTGTATTTTTTTTTTTTTTAAGAGCAGAATATTTATTGAAAGAAAGAAAGCTTCTATCCAAGAAAGTTTGTGTATTTGTGAGTATATCACAGGCACCCATTTTTCTGTGCGTACACGGTATCACCGTTTTGCTTTGCTCCTAACCCGGGGGGTGGGTAGGCAGGACCACTGTGGGACAGAGTCATGACCCTGAGTCTGCATCCTGCCCCGCCCTTATCTCCCAGGGGCGTGGCTCTGCCTGGCGTCTTTTTTTTTTTTTTTTTTTTTTGGCGGTACTGGGGATCGAACTCAGGACCCTGCGCTTGCCAGGCAAGCGCTTATTCCACTGAGCTATATCCCCAGCCCCCTGCCTGGCGTCTTGTCCATGAACTTTGTTGACATCAAACCACTGAGCCCCAAGTGTGGTACCTTGTGTCACAGAACCACCACAGCTCCTAAACCACTACTGGGAGTGGCCTGCGCACCTTCCCTGACCATGGAGAGCCCTGGGCAGGGGGAGTCCTACAGATGAGGTGCAAACACCAGGAGCGCTGGATGGTACAGCGCACACACCTACACCACACATCACACCAGTACTCACATGCACCGCATGCTGCATGCTATACATGCTAGACACTTCCACACACATCATATCACACATACACTGCAACTGTGACACCCACAGCCCTTTTATGTGCTGTTGCAATTTTAATCTAACAGGTTCTCTGTTTTCTGAATCAGCCTCTGTCTCTATCCATCTGTCTTCCTTTCTCTCCCTCTATTCCTCTTGTCTTTTAGAACATTCTATGATAGCAGTATTTTCTCCTCTCCCTTCAAGTAGACTATTTCTGAAATGTCTCCTTCAGTATCATTTCTAATATCCTTGAGTGGCCTGTCCCTCTTCTTTTCAAAGATACCAAATAGGATGTCAGCAGTGTCTGGTAAGTTTGAACTCCCCTATGGAATGATCTATAATGGGTCGTTCTGTTGGGGGATTTCTCTTTTGGGCTGACCACATGTATCAGAAAACATTTTCCCACCTCCCATCAGGGGATGGCTGTCTGCTGGCATTTTTGGAGCTGGCTGGGAGCATATGTTTTCATGAAAATTAAATTCCATTTCGGTAATCTTACTGTCAGCTACATCTCTCCCAACAAAGGTGCCCCCCCATTTACCAATTCAAGAGTGGTGAAAGTCAGTCACCTGGGGAGGGAATCTGTTTATGAATAAATTGCACCCATTAGCATATGCCTGTCCTATGAAGGGGCGTGTGGTGTCATGGGTCCCTTTGTGTAAACCTGTAGATTCTTGCTGTGCCCCTGTGTCAGCTCAGATAATATCTGTGGGTCTACAGAGTTCACTTCTTTTGCCTTTTCCAAGCTTTTGTTGTTTTCTTGCTTGTTTTTCCCAACATCTAAAAATCCCATGGCTGTTATTTTAGTGTCCTTCTTGTGGACTGAAAGTAAATACATGTGTTCAAACTGCCTATTTGCCTGATTGTTGTGGAAAGTTAATTGCATGTCTGCAGCACTACAAGTAGGAGTCCCTTTAAAATCTTTATTTAATTAGTGAATTGACAAAATGCCTTCTTAATCATTGTTTTCGCTTTGAGCATGAATTTCTAACCTTTACAATGTCTCCATAGTTGTAGTTATGAGTTCAATGTCCTTTCTCCAGTATCTTTCTGACTTTTTCATGAGAGAATGAGAATGAGAACAGTTGTCCAGTGGCTGTGATCTGGGGTCTAAAATCCTTGGGTGATGTGGGGTCTAAAATCCTCGGTGGCATTCTCTACTCCCATCCAGTGTCCCAGGGGCCCAGCCCTGCCTTCAAAGATCAACAGCCCAGTAGCCATTATAATTAACAAGACATTCCAATTGTTACTTTTGTCATTTGAAAAATAACTAAGGAGATCCCACTACTCAAAAGCAGACAACAAAAACTTCCCGGCTTCTTGCTATAAATTGGATCTCAAATGTCCCCCAGATCGTTGTGTTGAAGGGTTGCTTGCCGGCCCTTGGTGCTGCAGGTGGTGGGGCCCAGTGGAAGAAGCTAGGTCACTGGAGGCATGCCTTGAAGAGGGCCTCAAGGGCCAGGAGCACCCTCCCTTCGTTCCTGGCTGCCAGTGGGGGAACAGCCTTGTCCCACTGGAGCCTCACCTCTGCCTTGCCGCAGACCCCAAAGCGATGGAGTCAACCAACTGGACTGAAAAGCATGAGCCAAAATAAACCCTTAGGTTAATTTCTCTTGGGCATTTTGTTGCAGTGATACAACGCTGACTGACGCATCTCTCCCCAGTTTGCGCAGTGCGCTCCACTGGCCACCTGGCCCCTGAGCCCCACCACACAGCGTGGCTGCCTGCCCTCTTCTGCCCTTGCCTAGCGAGCTGTGCGCTGCGTTACCTCTCGGGCTGAGCTTGTCTTTCTGTGCTTGTTCTCTACATGCCGCATGACTCGATGCTGGGACTGGATGCTGGGACTGGAGGGATCCGGAGATCCCTTCCTGGGGGCGGGGAGGGAGAGTGAACAGGGCTGTGCCGAGGCCAGGAGAAGGACGACTGGAGACGCAGCGAGCCGCGTCTCCTTTACCCTCCCTGCAAGAGGCCTCTTATTATTTCAGGGAAATGCAAACAGCAGGAGGAGGACTTTATGACTTCTTGGATAAGTATTTGCAGTGACTGCGTAAGAGACAACATTTTTCCTTACTATGAGCGTTTTACCTCCTCTGTTAGGTTCATTTTAAAGTGTTTTGTTTTTCTGATGCGTTGTAAATGATACCTCATGTATTTTTATTTAATTTATTCATTTGGTACTGGGAATGGAACTCAGGGCCTTGCACTTGCCAGGCAGGCACTTGTGCCACTGAGCTGTGTGCCCGGCCCTATCTATTTTTATATCTTTATGTGTCTGTTATCTTTTTCCCTGGTCAGAAGGTAATCTCTCAAGAGCAGAAACTCTGTCCGGTTCGTGGAACTGGTATGCAGTAGGTGCTCTGTAATTCTTTGCTGATGTACTGGAGTCTTTTTAACAGCTACTCAGCATGTTAATGTGCGGGCTTGCTGTGCTTTCTCCTGTCCAGCCCTGTGCTGATGGACTTGGTGCCCGACCTAACTGCACATACTATGCCTTCCAGGAGTTTTGCTGGAGTGCGATTAATTTGTAAAGAAATTGTCAAGAGAGAGAAAAAATGACCCATCTTACTTTTCTGAGTGGTGCATGTTTTAGCCACTTTTTTGTCACTGAACCCAATAGCTGCAACTTTTTTCCTTCTGTTTTAATTTTTGTATGAATCCAGGTTTGCAGCACATGCTGACTGCATTTTCCCTGTGGGGAGTCGGAGCATGGACAGAACACATCCCCGTTATCTTTCCATCCCTTCCCCTCTTCTCTCTCTCCTATTTCTTGGTCTTCCCGCTTGCAAAAGATCTATCTCCCTACTTTATAATTATCTATCTTTTATTCTGATCTTTATTTACACTTTGGGATTCTCATATAAGAGAAACTGTGTGTTGGATTTACTTCACTGAGCATTGTGGACTCAAAGTGTATAGGAAGCCCTTCCGGACCCCATTGTCCCCTGGAGGAGTTCACATTTGTAATCTCAGGGAAAAGTTGCTGGAATTCCAGTAAGTAATTCCAATCTAGCACTTTCAGTGCAATCCACGGTGAGAATAAAGACACTAAGGCATGTTTGTGGTTGTGGGGAGCCTGCTAGAATGGTAGCTAACTGGAACAAAGGCCTTGACCCAGGGCTGAGTCCAGGTGTTATTAATGCATGAAGAGGGGAGTGGCTCAGGGCTGACTGACTTAGAGAAGGGCGGGCAGTATGTGAGTGCTATGAGCTGGGCTAGGTAGGAGGCCTGAAACCACCTCTGCAATATGCAGAGGGAGACAAAGACACAGAAAGAGAAATGTGCCTATCACAGATGGGGTAAGTATCCCATGATCAGGTGTCAGAGCTTCAGCTCTCATGTGTGATCGTCATGCCCTGGGAGGTTACAGCCTCTTTCTCAAGGTTCAGTCCCAGTCAACAGTATGGCATCACTCAGCATACTAGTTGGGAGCTACAGGTGGGGCATCCCTGACCTGTCCCATTGCTTTAAAGACTACACGTCAGACCCCCAGCTAGACTTACTGGCATTGCTTTAAGACAATTTAGGGGATAAAGAAATATTCTAGCCAGCTCTGTATATATCAATACACAGAAGTAGGGACAAATCCTCTTCTTTTAAGGCGATCCATGCAGGTATTTCTCCACAAAATTGCATTCATTTTTCTTCAACTGCCTCAGGTTTATCCTTTGTGGCAGAGTAGCCCTTTGTTGTGTGAATACATTTTCTTTACCTATTATCAGTTGATGGACATACAGACTGCTCCCAAGACCTCGCTATTAGGAGGTATGCTGCTAGAAACATGGGTGGGCATGGGTCACTGTAACGTGATGTCTTTTGCTCGTTTGGGGAGAAACCTAGAAGGGGAATAGCAAGGTTGAATGGAATTTCTAGTTTTAGCTTTTGGAGGAGTCTCCATTGCTGATTTCCATAATGGTTGTACTAGTTTACAATCCCACCAAAAATGTGGAAGGATTCCTTTCTCCCCAAAGCCTTACCAGTATTTATTTATTTTTGCCTTTTTGAGATAGGGTTTCCCTATGCAGTTCATCTGGGCTTGAACTCACAGCGATCCTCCTGCCTCAGCTTCCAGAGTGCTGGGATTACAGGTGGTGCCACCACACCCAGTTTAGAGTATATATATTTACTCTCATTTGCTGATTCTTAATGTTACTTCTCTCCAATTGGTATTGTATTCAGAAAGTCCTTGCTAGGGTAGCTCAGTGGCACAGCTCCTGCCTGGCAAGCAGGAGGTTGTGAGTTTGATTCCCCGTACCAAAAAAAGAAAAGAAAAGGAAAGGAAAGAAAAGAAGGTCCTTGCCTATGCATTATGTCCTATGCCTGTGTCTTCAAAAGTTTTACCTATGTTATCTTCCAGCAGGTTAAGTTCTTCTGTTTTAACATTAAGGTCTTTGATCCATTTTGATTTTAGTGTAGTCCACTTTGAGAGATGTGGGTGTAGATTCAATCTTCTGCCTGTGGACAGCCGGTTTTCCCAGCACCATTTGCTAAAAAGGCTGTCTTTCCTCCAGTGTATGCTTTTGGCCCCTTTGTCAAAAATCAAACAGCTGAGTGTGCTCAGGGTTGCTTTTGCATTCTCTGTTCTGTCCCACTCATCTGCCTGTTTTGCGGCCAGCACCATGCTGCTTTTACCACTGCAGCCTTGAAATCTGAGATTGCGATGCCTCCTGCTTTGCTCTTTTTACCTAGGGTTGCTTTCACTATTCTGGGTCTTTCTTGTTCTGTATGAATTTTAGTATTGATTTTTCTAGTTCTGTGGGTAATACTGTTGGTATTTTGACTGGGATTGGGTTAAATGTGTTTGTTGGTTTTGGAGATAGGGCCATTTTGACTATATTAGTTCTGCCTATTCAGGAACAGGATGACATTCTCAGCTTTTTTTTTTTTTTTTTGCTTTGTGAGAGAGGGTCCGTCTCGCTATGCAGTTCAGGTTGGCCTTGAACTCACTTTGAAGCCCAGGCTGGCCTCAAACTCCCAACCATTTTGCTGCCTCAGCCTCCTGAATGCTGAGATGACAGGCGCATGCCACTACACCCAGCTTGCCACTCACAGTTTTTAAAGGAGGAGATACTCAGAAACAGCATGGCAGAGGAAGAGGTGCCCAGCCTACGGCAGTCAGGAAGGAGAAGCAGAGCGAGAGAGTGAGTGAGAGTGTGTGCACAAGTGAGAGCAGGACCGGAACACACCCTTCCAGGTCACATCCCCGGGACTTCAGCCGGGTGCTGCCTCCTCGCAGCACAGTCAGCAGCTGCTCTCATCAGTGGATGAACCCACTCGTGAGTGACCGCCCCGTGATCCCAGTGCCTTCCACACGGGTGGGGGCTTGGGGGACATTTGAAATCGCAACCATCACAGTGTGCCAGTTGTTCTGTCCCTACTTAGGGAATGATCTCTTTCTCCCACTAACACAGCGAGGCACTAATATGGTAAGACGCTAATCTCCCACCAAAATAGCAAGGGCTTTGAACAGCGACTCAGAAAACCTCGGAAGGGGCAGCTCAAGGCCTGGCCGGCCCCGGGCTCTCTCTGTCTGGTTGTCACCACCTCCCTCTCACTGGGGCAGTGCCAGCCTCAGGAGGAGGAGGCACAGGTACTCAGGAGGTGCTCACTGATCTCACCACGAGCCCAATGCTTCTTAAGTTTTACACCTTGTGCACGCGGCTTGCTTCACCTGGCCCCAGCCCTGTCCTAGGGTAGTGTCTGCTCTGTGTGCAGCCCTGTCACTGCTGTTTGTGGAGCCAGGCCTTGGGCTAGGGGACACTCACAGGTGACTTTAAGATAGAGATGATCAAGCGTGTGGACTCTCCTCTTCAACACTGACCACAAGGTACACAGGACACTGTGCACTTGAAATGTGGATGCTGACCGGGCGTGGTGGCGCACACCTGTAATCCCAGCACTCAGGAGGCTGAGGCAGGAGGATCACTGTGAGTCTGAGACCAGCTACAAAGTGAGCTCAAGGCCAGCCTGACTGCATATCAAGACTCTGTCTCAAAAAAACAAAAAACAAAAAAAATAAATAAAGAAAGAAAGAAAAAGAAATGTGGAAGCTGCAACTACATGAATTCTTTATGCTGCTTAATTTTAATGAACGTCCGTCTATAGGGAAATGATGCAGGTGGCTGCTGCCCGCTGTATGGGCTGGCACCAGAAACCTGCATTTCCTCCTCCTGGTGAGACTTGGTGGCTTGGCTGTGCCTGAGTGTGACCACGTGATATCACCCTCAGTGGGACAGCCCGTGCTAAGCTCCGAACTGGGCGCGGGAGAGCAGCCCTGTGCCTGTTACTGAAAAAAGTGGACACTGGGCACAGGCTTGGAGGTCAGCAATAAGGCTTGTAGCCTTGCACTTGAAGGTCGACTTCACCTTGTGTGTGAGTGCGCGCGCACACACACACACACACACACACACACACACACACACACACACACAAAGTTCTAGTTCTGGTCTCTCCACATGCCCGCTGCTTGGTTTGTCATAGCAAACGATTTTAATTCCCTGTCATTTTAACACATGTCTGGGCGAGCTGATCTTTTCTTGCCTGTATTTTTATTATGTCGTGTGGGTTCTCCGATGTTTAGTTTTTCTGCAATAAACCAAGTACTGGTATCTAGTTCAGAAGAGCATCTTGTTTTTACACGAATTCACATTTGATTTACAAAGTTTACATATGGTGTGATGAGAACTGACTTAGCTGTATTATGGAGGCTTCTAACCAAAAGTGAGATCTACTTTGTCTTTTATTCAAGTCCTGTTGTGTTGCTCTTGCTAGAAGTTTTGTGGGTTTTTTTTGTTTTTTTTTTTTTGAGGCAGGTCTCACCCAATCATCTAGGCTATCCTCAAACTTGAAATCCTCCTTCCTCAGCTTCTGAAATAGCTGGGATTACAGGTTTGCGCCACTGTGGCCAGATCTTGCTAGCATTTGGGAGTTTTCTCTGTGCAAGTCCTGTATGTGTCTTGTGTCTTTCTCTTCCTTCCTTCCTTCCTTCCTTCCTTCCTTCCTTCCTTCCTTCCTTCTTTCCTTCCTTCCTCTCTCTCTCTCTCTCTCCTCTCTCTCCCCACCTCTCTACCGTCTTCTCCCCTTCCCTCCCCTCCTTCCTGCTCCTCTCCCTTCCTCATGTCTGCCTCCCTGCCTGCCTGTCTGTCTTTCTTGATACAGGGTCTTGCTCTGTTGTTTAGGGTTGCCTTGAATTCACCATGTAGCCCCGGGTGGCCTCAAACTCAACATTCCTCCTGCCTCAGCCTCCTGAGTGCTGCTGGGATTGCCAATGTGCACCACTATGCCTGCTTGTCGTGTTATTTTTCACATACCTTATAATGTTTTTGTGGCCACTGTAAAGAAAATCCCCTTCTTTCCCTTCCTTTTTTCCTCCTTCAGCCAGGTTTGTACTTATATCTGGGAAAACAGCTCTTTCTAGGATGGGGCTTTGCTGCCACAGTTCTTAGCTTGCAGTTTTCTCTGGATTTCCCCAGCACACGGGCTGCTGTCTTTCTGTTTTCCCTTCTTCAATAATTTTCCTTTCTCGCTTCTCTCTTTGCCTTAAACCAACATTTCATCTCAGCAGAGATATCACCTACCCGGCGAGCGTGAGGTCCTGAGTTCGATTGCCGGTACCCTCAGAGAAAAAGAAAAAAACTCACAGCGGAGGCACAGTGAGACTGTTTCTGGTACGTCAGTCTCAAGTTTAACAACATCTGGCTTAGATGCACTTTTTGTCATAACAAGGGACTCCATTATTTTTGTTAACTTCTCAGAATTTCATCAGGAATGCCGAGTTTTTAAAATGCCATTTCTAGCTTCGATGTGGATGATTATTATGGGGTTTTTCTTCTTTGCTTATTAATGTGGCCAATTATATTAATAGGTTTCCTACTTTGAATTACCTTTGCGTCCCTATGGCTGTGAAATAGCTGATAAATTCCGTTTGGTGATGGCTTATCATTATTTTAATGAGCTTCTGAATTAAATTTGCTAATGTCTTATCTAGCAGGGCTCTTTCTTCTTGTGCTGTTTTTCAGCCTTATTCGCACCCAGACGTTGCCACTCCCAGCCAGGTGCCACCTGCTTTCGCTGCCTCCTGTCTGCAGAGTCCAGGCCCATCTGGGGCTCCGTCCACAGGACACTGCAGTGGGCACTTCCCTGGGCAGCTGCTCACAGAGTGCAACTGATTCTGTTGGTTTCGCCATCTGCCAGGACTGCTTTTCCTTCTCCTGAACAGAGTACCGAGCCATAGCGGGTTTGAGTCCTGTATTCATGTGTAACCTTTTGTGCTGTGAAGTCACTTCACTGTATCTCAGTTTTTTTGTTTTTTTTTTTTGCGGTACTAGGGATTGAACTCAGGACCCTGCGCTTGCTAGGCAGGCACTTATTCCACTGAGCTATATCCCCAGCCCCATTTTTTTTTTTTTTTTTTGGCAGTACTGGGGATTGAACTCAGGACCCTGCGCTTGCTAGGCAGGCGCTTATTCCACTGAGCTATATCCCCAGCCTCAGTTTTCTTATTCATGAAATGGAGATGGTTACTGAGCCTGTCTCATCCAGCTGTTGGGGAATTAGAGATTGCTGACCCTTGCGGACTTCTCAGGGAGTGCTGCACAGTAAACACAATAAACATCATGCAAATATTTGCTGTTGCTATAATTAATGCCGGCTCCTTTTGTCAGCTTCAGAGAATGCCAGGCTTACCTGGAAGAGACCCACATATCTACATGCCCCCAGGCATAGCTGAGAGGCTCAGAACCTTGGGAAGGCCTCCTCTGCATAGGCAGGAATCTGAGGCTTGGGATGGGAGAAATCTTGAAGACTGTCACAGTCTTCAAGTGAGTTGGCAGGTTCAGAATTAGGGACTGATGAACCAAGGGCCTTCTTACTGAGCTACATCTCCAGCCTTTTTACAATTATTTTATTTTGAGACAGGGTTTCACTAAATTGCTAAGTTGCCTAAGCTGATCTTGAACTTGTGATCCTCTTGCCTCAGCCTCAGAGAGCTGGGGATTTATTTTCTTTCTTCTCACAGTTTGGAGCTGGCGATTTCCATGAGGTACGTGTGGTGGCTGGAGACTGCTGTGCTGTGGTTGCTATGGTGAGAGCTGCCATCCCTCTGCCTGCCACCTGTGACTCATCAAGGGAAGCTGCCTGTCCAGGCAAGAGCCTTAGGGTACGTGGGGCCTTCTCACCAGGCAAGGTCAGGGCTGCAGACCATGCTTCCTAGAATCTTGGCTCCCAGACATCTTTGGATTTGGATAAAAACAACTTCATGGGCACAAAGGGCCCTCGGGTTGGAGGTTGAAAATACAATACAGGAGTGATTAGCGCTCTGTCAGGGAGCTTGGACTCTAATCCCAGCCTTCTAGGGCTGTGTCTGCTTCTGCTCTGCAGACTGCAGGGGCCTCTGGTCCCCACAGGAATGGAGAAGGTAAGGGGCCCAGCATGTGGGTTCTCCCATCCCTCAGCCCGGCCTCACCTCCTGACCCTACGCATCCCTCTTTGTTGGCTCGTCCCTGAATAAGCCGATCCCAAGTTCAAGTTTTAATGGTCTGGGACTCTTTCCCATGTTTACTGGGTGCTCTTGAGTTTGTATTCATGCCCTCCACTAGTATCAGTGGCTGCTGACTCTAGGTACCTGTGCTCTCAGGACCAAAGCATTGTGACGTGCAGAGAAGGCAAGTTCTTGGGGTGGGAGGGGCTCACTCCAACGGTCCTCATGCTCGGAAAGTATATATTAGATACCTTATTTTATTTTTATTTTTAATTTAATTTTATCTTTTTTGTTCAGTCCTGGAGATTGAACCCAGGACCTTAGCACGGAGCAATACCTCCAGCCCTTTAAAACTTTTTTTAAGTCAGGGTCTCACTAAGTCACTAAGCTGCCCAGGCTGGGCTCAGACTTTCAGTGCACCTGTCTCAGCCTCCCAGTGTGCTGGGATTACAGGTGCCCGTCACATTGCCCTGCTCAGATAGCTAATTTTAAGTAAATTCTTATAGGATTAAAATTTATTTTCTTTTTAGTTTAAGCTCAGCCTGGACAATTTAGTAACTGAGAGCCTGTTTCAAAATAAAAAATAAAAGAGAGATGAGGGTATAGTTTAGTGAGTTAGTTTAGTTAGTTCAATCCTCAGTACTGTTAAACATTCTTTTAAAATATATTCTATTAATGCACTTTAATTTTACAAAATAATTGAACCCAGGGCCTTTTTTTTTTTTTTTAGACAGGGTTTTGCTATGCATTTCAGGCTGGCCTTGAACTCACTTTATAGCCCAGGCTGACCTCAAATTTGCAGCAATCCTCCTGCTTCAGGCTCTCAAGTGCTGGGATTATAATTGTGCATCACCATGCCCTGCTGAACTCAGGGCCTTTGCACTGAGCCGTATCTCCAACCTTTTTGTTTTTCATGAGACAGGCTCTTGCTAAGTTGCTAAATTGTACGTGCTGATTCTGGACTCATTATCTTCCTGCCTCAGCACCCCCCGAGAGCGCCGGGATTAGTCACACACCACCATGCCCAGCTTCCTGTGGTATTTCCATACATGCATATAACATATTTTGGTCAGATCCTTCCCCCATTGCCCTTGCTTATCTTCCCTTTCTTGTAGGGTTTTAAAAAATGATTTAAAACCACATATTTAAACTTAAATATATTATCAAAAGATTGTTGTAAAGCCCCTCCCTTTATTCTCATTAATTGGGTGAGGGAAACACATGGAGGAGGGGCTGGGCCCCCAAGAATGAAGCCCATCTGGCTGGCGTCCCTGCCCAGTGCTGTGGGAGTCTGGGCCCACACTGCCTGCAGAGCCCTCCCAGGACGTGAGTGCTGTAGCTCGGTTTTCATCTGCTCCTGGGGCTCGCCCTGCCTCTGTGTCAGGCTGGGTGGAGGTGTGGAAGGGTCCTGTGCTCTGTTTCCTTGGGGCAGGCTCAGTGTCACCATCCCGTAGGGAGGCACTCAGCTGTGGAGGACAGGCGCGCGCATGTGTGTGTGTGTGTGTGTGTGTGTGTGTGTGTGTGTGTATGTGTGTGTGTGTGAGAAACAGGGTGTCCCCTCCAACCCTACCCCAAAATGGGACTGGGGGCTGCTCTTCCTAAGCCCAGCCCCTGCTGATTGCCAAGCCTTCTGGGCAGAGAGTGAGGGAGGCCCCTCACAGAGGGCTGGGAGGAGAGGGGGGCACAGGTGGGAGGAGAAGGAACTGCACAGAACGCATCCAGCTGTGCACACAGCAGTGATCAGGGGCTGAAGCTCTATCAGAGCCCCAGGCAATGAGCTAGATTAGAAGATACGGATTTCCGAGCAATTTGTTTGTGGCCTCACATGCAGAATTAACTCCTCAGTTCCTTTTCCTGTGGCTTATTTCTACTTCTGTGGAAAAGCCTGGCTCTGTGTCATTTTAGTGGTGGCTTCGTGGGGTGCTCAGCCCAGGTGGCAGGGCCAGGTGAACCTTCTGCCCATTCTCCATGCTGGGAGCCCCGCTGAGGACGCTGAGCAGCAGGTATGGATGCCCTGTCCCTGGGCAGGGTGGGGACGGCACTGTGGGGACACCGCTGCCTGCTTCTGTCCCTGGGACGGCTGAAATGTGTGCGTCTTACTGCTCTGGAGCCTGGTGTGGGAGACCACGGGGCTGATTCTGGTGAAAGCTGTATTCCTTGGTGGTGGACACTGAGGTCTCTGGTGGCACTTTTCTTGGTGTGCACTGGACACCTGAGGAAAGCCGCTGTGGGAACTTCAGGCTGAACCCAGGGCACATTCCACCCGCCCGCTGCACTGTTCAGACCTGTTCTCACTGCATGCAGGAAGTAGAGCAGCTGGAAGGACTGAGTGTCTCAGAAGCAGTGGCTGAGAATAAAAGGCAGAATGGCAGACAGCACCCCGCAGATGTGTTCAAGAGAGCCAAGGGTGCTGCTTCTACTTTACTAGAGAAATGGGATCCCCTACTGCCAAGCAACTGGGCCTTGTCCCAGGGCGTGGGCTCCCGGAACCCGGCGCTGCAGGCACAGGCAGGCGCTGTAGCTCTGCAGAGTGTAAAACCTCTCGGCCAGGCGTTCCCTGGAAGGATCCCTGCCTCCTTCCCTGATCTTTGTATGTGGAGGAATGTGTTGAAAAATACGGTCACAAATTTAATGCAGAACAGCAGGCATCTGCTGACCTGGCTTCTTTCCTCTTAGTAATAAAATTTATTTGGTAATAATTAGTTATAAGAAATTTGGAAAAGATATAAGAGGGCAGAAAGGGAATACAAACCATCTGTGACCCTACCACTCAGGGCTGGCCACTCAGCCCGCTGGCTGTGGCTGTCTCCTTCCCCGGGCTGGTCAGCAAGGCTTGCTGCCCCCTTGTGGCCCTCATCTGGGCAGCCTCCGCAGCCTTGGGCCGGGCTGGGCACTCAGCCTCCTCTCCTGACCGCCTTAAAGGGCAGTGGCCGGCCAGGGAACTCCGCCTTTACCTGCACTCAGACTTCATCCACAGGCCTTTCTCGCCAACCTGGGTCCACACGGCACTGACTCATGGGGAAGGCTAATGGGTCCTCCCTCAGGAGACTGGACACCGGACAGAGGGGAGCAGTGCTAGGCCCTGCGGGACAGCAGAGGACCCCGCTGAGGGCCTTCCAGGACCCGGGCAGCAGGTAGGCAGCTGTGTCTACATCTGGGGACTTGGAAAGGATGACAGAGGCAAGAGACTGTAGCAAGGACTTGACTTCCTGCTAGTTACGTGGGCGAATGGTCACATCAATTTGGGGGTACAATGGCCGATGTGGCACTTTCATCCTCCCAGAAGCAAGTCTGAGGATGAGGGTGGCATCTCTCCCTTTCCCTGTGTCTCCCCATGTGGGAGGCTACATTCCCATGCCCCAGGACCCTGGGACCTTGGCGTGCAGAGAGCTAGCTGTGATCTTCCATCAATAGACACAGCTTGGCTAAAGTTGGCTCTTAGTGGCTGGGGCAGTGATGAATGGTAAAGCCAGGGCGCTGTTAGCTCTTGGAATGGTGGAGTCATGTGCTGAGCAACACAGGGTAGTTCGACCAAGGATGAGACCTTCTTGTATTGTCACTGACCTGTGGTTGCTCACAGTGCAGCTGTGGCCTCCTGGTTCTTGTTTAAGTCCAGTGGAGGTGAGGCTTGGGAATGAGTCAGCTTTTCTTTTTTTTTTTTTTTTTTTTCCCCGGGACCGGGGATCGAACTCAGGGCCCTAGTGCTCAGCGGCAAGCACTTAGCCCACTGAGCTGTACCTCCAGCCCTACTTTTCTGATGACTTAACTCTCAGAATTAAGCTGCCAACGTTGGGTTATGTGCGCTGCCTGGAGTGTCACTGTGGCCAAGGAGATGGGGCTGTTAACTGGGTCCCTCACCTCTTTCCCAAGCTGGTATCAGTAGCATCATCACCAGAATCCCAGGATTGAGTCAGGGAAGAGGGGATTCCCCAGCGAGAACTCAGGAGAAGTTACCCAAAAGGTGAGTGGATGTGGGATTGATCTAAACAAGCAATGTCCACTAAGGTAACTGTCTCTTAATCCTTTGAGGATGGGTCGTAGAATGCTTTTATTTTTATTTTTTGGGGGGTCTTTTTATGCAGTTAAGTCTGGCCTTGAGCTCACTTTATAGCCTAGTCTTGCCTCAAACTCGCAATGATCCTCCTGCCTCAGCTTCCAGAATGCTGGGATTACAGGTGTGCACCACTACACCTGGCTTAGAATGAAGTCTTTAAATTATCATTCCTCTCCTCCCTAAATGTTTGTTTATGTTTATCTGATTTTTAGTGTGCTGGGATTGAACCTAGGGCTTCACAAATGCTGGGCAAGTGCTACACCACACAGCTATACTCACAATGCCTACCCCAATTTAAAGGGGTTTCTATTAGTTTCCCATTGCTGGGATAAAAACACCCAATGTTTAGAATTTAAAGGAGTAGAGGTTAAATCTATGTTATGGTTTGTGTCTTGGAGCCTCATACAGTCATAGGACGGGCTTCTAGAGTTTGTGGTTGATTCATGGTCCCCTGCTGGGATTATGGGTGTGAGCGCTACACCTGCCTGGGGCAGGGAGCCTGCATCCAACATAAGGGACAGAAAGAGGCTTGCTTGCTCCCTCTCGCTCTTCCCCTTGAGCTTTTGTATCTTCAGCTGCCACAAACTGTTGCCCTCTGCCATGCCACTCTGCCTTAGAGTCGGCTGAGTATGGGCTGAAACCTCCACAAACTGTGAGCTAAACAGACCCTTCCTCCTATAACTTTGGGTGTCAGCTACCGTGTCCCAGCAGTGAGAGGAGAGTGACTAAGACAGTCTGGCTCACAGTTTCGGGGATTTCAGTGTACAGTTGCTGGCTCCAAGGCAGAAACGTCATGGAGCAAGGGCTGATGGAGCAAAGCTGCTACTTCATGACCCTGGGAAGCAGAGCGAGGGAACGGCACCAGGAAGAAGGGGCCAGAGGCAGATGGGTTCCGAGGTGAGGCCTCCAGGACCCACCTAGACACTCCTGGATGTGTGCTGTACAAATGCCTAGGCTGCTCCTGAGCCGATCAGGTTGTCGATCCAGTTTAGCTGTCACAGGGATGACTGTCAACCAACACGGGTGGCTTCTTTCAGTCTCTTTCCTTTCTTCCTCCTTTTCTTCTTGTCAAATTTTTTGGTCCTCCCCTTTTTTCTCTTTAGGTTTCAGGGCTTAAACCCAAGATCTTGTGCTTGTTGGGCAGGTTTTGCACCTCTGAGCTATATTCCCAGCTCTCTTCTTAAATTCTGAAGTTTTTATCTTCAAAAAATTTTTTCTCTCTTAAAATAACTTTGCAGTTAAGGGTGCAGAAACAGAGCCTAGTATTTCTGTGTGCCTTAGTCCGACTCACTCAGCGCTGGCTCCCTGCGTGGTGACATTACAAGGGCCAAACCCAGGGAGTCAGCGTGACTCCCTGTTAGCAATTCCAGGGACCCTCCTCACCGTCCACTGTCCTGCTGTGCTTGCCGGGGCCAGGACCTGATCCAGCGTCTCGTGTTGCACCTCGTCTTTGAGGACCCTTGGTCTCTCAGTCTGGAATGGTTCCTTGGAGTTTATTTACTTATTTATGTTTGTCTTCAAGGATCAGTTTTGGTTCATCTGATGTTTTCTCATGATTAAAGTGGGCTTATACACTTTTGGCAAGACTATCACAGAAGTGATATTGTGTCTGCCGTGGTGTGGATAGGGTCACCATGTGGCGTGACACTGATGTTTGCCAGTGTCACCAAGTTAAGGTGGTTTCTGTAGGTGTCTCCTCTTACGGGTGTTATTAATTCCTTTCTGAAGACATGTAATGTCTGGCAGTGTCATCTTTCAGCTGCTGTCCTGGACACTTCTGCAGATGTTTCTGTCAGACTCCTGAAGAAGAGGGGACAATATCTAAAAACTACACAGAAGACAAGCAGTCAAAGCAGGGCTCTGGGCTTGGCATGGAGCTTCCAGTAGTGAGATCTACACTGGGGTGCTCAAAGGCACTAAATCTTCTTTTGTCTCGACAGTAGTGAGTGTGAGTGATTTTAAATGCTGTAACTGTTAGCCAACTGTCCCTGTGATAAAATATCGGAGATAATCAATTTAAAAGGAGGAAAGGTTTATTTTGGCTCACGGTTTAAAGAGTTCCGTCCATGGTAACTTGAGCCTGTGGCAAGATAGCATATCATGGCAGAGTGCAAGGTGCAGCAGAGCAGCCGGGAAGCAGAAGAAAGAGAGGAGGGAGTGGGATCCTAGCATCCCTTTGAGATCACGTCCACAATACCCTTTCTTCCTCCCCCTCAACCCCACCTCCTAAGGGTTCCACTACTTTCAGGTGCATCACAGACTGGCTATCAAAACCTTAGCCTGTGGGCCTTAGATTCTGTTTTTCAAGGTGAATTCTAGCCATGGGCAAGATGACAACTTGTCATGATACCAGGGAACCTAAACCTGTGGAGAGAAGTAGTTCGCAGCAAATCACAAGAGAGTCCACGCTTCCTTCTGGTCATCACCACCTCCCCTGAACCCCACCTCAGTTCTCACTACTCCTGTTATCCCTCACATGGATTCAGGAAGAGCAAAGTCTTCTTGTCCATGGGTTCTGTATCTGCAGACTGAACCAACCATGGCTCAAAAATATTTGAGAATAGAAAAAAATTGAGTTCATGCTGAACACCTAGAGAATTTTAACATTATTCCCCAAACAATGTAACAACTATTTCCATAACATTTACATTGTATTAGGTATTACAAGTAATCTAGAAGTCACACAGACAGACGTGTGTAGATGAGATGCAAACACTACCCCATTTTGTATAAGGGACTCGTGCATATGCATGGGTGTTGTGGTCTGCTGGGAGTCCTGGAACCGGTCCCCCTCAGACAGTGAACACTGACTAGATTTGAGGTGCAGGGTTTTCCTCCTGCCACTCTCTATCCATATCTTGGTAAAAAGAGACAGAGTTTTGGTGCAGAAGGGGAAGGAGTTTTGTGCACAGAAAGCATTGTGAGGACAACATCTTGGCTCTGAGAAGATTCAGGCGTCTCAGTCTTCACAGAAGAGTCTCTGCAGGGTCTGCGGCAATTCTGGGGCTCATCTTCCCCTGTCTTTAGAGAAGCTTGGCCCCTGCAGCCATGTGTGGCTGGGAGGATTCCTGGCAGCTGGTTGGGGCTTTGGAGCCGAGGACCCCGGTCAGTCTCCATGGCAGATATGGCACCTACCCATGTATCATGGGGGTTCTCATGTGTCCTGCCTGTTAACCAGAGCCCATCCCAAATAGAAGGTAGCTGTTTCCTCAATGTGGCTACACTACTTTTCGTTCTATGAAACCAGAACATTCACTTGACCTACTTGGCAGGCAGAATAGTTTAATGGAAAGATCAGAAAGGTTGTCAAGGGTGCAATCAGATGGTACAGACCGGGCTCCTTGTCTTCCAAGCAGTGGCAACAGCCAGGCAGAGCAAATGCTGTTCGGACCTAAACCTGACTGCAGTGCTGGGTGGCTTGGGCATGCTGTTTCCTTACATCCCCTTGGGAATACCAGGGTCACTCCCACAGGTGAGAAGGAAGTTTCCCTGAGTTCCCCCAGGCCACAGAATATGGTCTTCAGGAGGGGGAATGAGAATCTTGGAAGCTATATGCTGATCCTGCCCTGAGATGAATTTCCAGTACCTCCTGGGCTCTGGCAGGCACCGAGAGGCCCAGCTGCTCACTGGGGAGCTCCAGCTACAAGGCACTCCTACTTTTCAGGCATCACACATCGAGGGTGCTGAGAGAGAGCTGCTCTGCTGCCTCAGCCCAGAAGCTGGGCTTCGGTGGTGTTGGTGGGATTTGCTGGTGATTTGATCACTGCCACAGACTGAATTCACATGCTAAAGGGCTAATCTCCAGGGACTCTCAGGAGATGGGATTTTGGGGAGTAACCAAGGTTAAAGGAGGTCACAGAGGCATGCCACTGTCTGGAGGCCTGTGTCCTTAGAAGGAGAGACCTCAGAGCACGCTGTTGCTATTTCTCTTAACCGTGTGAGGGCACACGGCAGAGCAGGAAACCACCACTCTCTGTAATGATGGATTTTCTTACCTTGTACTTTCATGTCTTCTGTTACATCTTTTAATACAGTTACATCACAATCAATATTTGTATCATTAAGAGAGCAATGTGAGTATTGTTCCCTCAGGTTCTAGGAGGTGAATGT